>JADGMU010001193.1:0-45000 GCA_016920895.1 Vaccinium myrtillus | reverse complement strand
TTGGTGACAATCAAATTAAGAATCGATGTACGAAAAATAAAAGATCTAATGCTCTTAAATAGTCAAATTTGAAATCTAAATGTAGATGAAGCAAAAACAGAAAATTATGTTTGTAAAAAATACATATTAACGAATGGGTTAGGCTTTTTCACAAACCCTAACCCAAGTTTTGGCTAAAATGAAAATCGATTTTTTTTCAACAAATGGGTCCGAAACTGCTCAACACTAACAGCATCAAAATCGATTTTTCTGAAGATCCAACACTAACAAAATGAAAATTGACTAGACATCGAATCGCGAGAGAGAAAGAGAGGGAGAGACATCGAATCGAACGCGACAGATAAAGAGAGGGAGAGATACCTTGATTTCGAAACCCAGTCTTGATTTTCTTCCTCTTCTTCTTCTTCTTCCTCGCGATTGGATCTTGCTTCTCTCTTCATTTATCTTCTTCTCTTCTCTCTCTCTCTCTCTCTCTCTCTCTCTCTCTCTCTCTCTCTCTCTTTCTCTCTCTATGATCGTTCTGTGAAATGGAAAAAAAGGGAGAGAAAGGGGTTTTGTTTTAACCCGAATAAGGGAGTTTGACCCGTGAAGTGGGTACTACCCGGTTGGCTTGACCCGCGAGATTGCAACTTAAGTGACCTCTGATCAGAGCCGTTGGATGAGATCCAACGGTTGCGATTGATTGGTCCGGATACTGTGCAAAAACGGGGGTCCTGATAACAAGTGAAATGTATATATATATATATATATACAATAAACTTCTAATAAGGGACCCTTATGTAAGTTTTCATGCGGACCTAGGGTATTTTCAACTTTCTGGACCAAATTTTGACGATCCGAACCGCTCAATGTTTTTAAAACATGTTTTTAAGGGCCCCCGCGAGGAATCATGAAAAAAAATACTCCCTCCGTCCGGATTTGTTAGTCCACAAACATACTTTTTCAAATCCTAAAATGTTTGTCCATTTTCAAAAGTCAAAGGATAAAGTATGGAAATTTTACTTTTTTGCCCCTTTTCTAAAACTTAAAATAACAACTCAAAAACTAATTTTTTAAATAGTGTGTTTACATCTTTGAATTTTTTTTGCACCGTATTAAAGTTCTTAATGAGATCTATCAAACAAGATCCATATTGATAAAAAAATAATTTTTGTAACTACATTATTTTTTAGTTTGAAAATTGCACGTAGTTTCGTAGTGGATTATCAAATTAGAAAGGAGGGAGTATTAAATGGAGAGATTGAGGTTAAAATATGAAATTAACAAACTCAAAAGGTAATGGAAAAAAAGTTGGAATCCCCAAAACGGACCAACAAATTCGGACGGAGGGAGTAACCGGGAAGGGCTTGATCCAAACAGTTTTCGATAAAAAATATATATGTATAACTTTTATAAAAAACTGTTTGGATGAAGACCTTTCCGGTTACTTTTTTTGATGATTCCTCGCGGGGGCCCTTAAAAACATGTTTTAAAAACATTGAGCGGTTCGGATTGTCAAAATTTGGTCCGGAAAGTCGAAAATACCCCTAGGTCCGCATGGAAACTTAAATAAGGGTCCCTTATTAGAAGGGGGTCCATATATATATAAGAAGTTTCCTATGAGGGCTCTCTCACAAAAAAAAGTGCGGAAAACAGTTGTGGGCCGTTGGATCTGGATGCGGAAAAACAGGTGGGTCGTTGGATCTTCTAGCTTCAACGGCCCACAACTGTTTTTCCGCACTTTTTTTTGTGAGAGAGCCCTCATAGGAAACTTCTTAATATATATTATATATACACACCAATGTTCCAATCCACTACTCTTACCATCCACACCGTCCACACTTTTCATTTCCCGATCAAATTTTGATGATCTGAACACTCCAATTTGTTTAAAACCTGTTTTTAAGGGTCCCTACGAGAAATCATAAAAAAAAAAGACCGGGAAGGGCTTCATCCGAGTAGTTATCGATAAAATACAAAAAAAAAAGACCGGGAAGAAGGGCTTCATCCGAGTAGTTATCGATAAAATACGCTTTATCGCGCTTTGATGAAGCCCTTCCTGCCTTTTTTTTTTTTTATGATTTCTCGTGACCCTTAAAAGCACGTTTTAAACACATTGGACGGTTCCGATCATCAAAATTTGATCGGAAAATGCCTCGTCTGGACAATCCCGGATCCTAACTATCCCGGACTAGATAGTTACCCTATATATACATATGTATATATATATATATATATACATATGTATATATATATATATATATGGTTCCACTTCTAGTCCGGACTCCGACCTCCGTGATCCGAGCATTTTTTTGACGATCTTATCCGTCCAATGTGTTGAAGGTGTTTTCCAAGGGTCAAAATCTAAAAAAATACCGGAAGGGCTTGATCCAAGCGCTGCAAAAATATATATTTACGCTTTTATAAAATGCTTGATCAAGCCCTTCCCGGATTTTTTTTTGAAGATTTCCAGCGGACCCTTGAAAACACCTTCAACACATTGACGGCTTTTTTTCAAAAATAATTTGCAACACAAAAAAATCACTTTTTTTCTTATTAACGGAGGGTTTGGACTAGAAAATCCACCATATATATATATATATATATACAGTCGCTAATCCGGGATCCCGGATTGAAGCCTTTGGGGTGTTTTTTTTGTTTTGCAAATTGTTTTGGGAAAATCCGACCGACCAATGTGTTCAAAAGGTGTTTTCAAGGGTCCACGCTGGAAATCATAAAAAAAAAATGGAAGGGCTTGATCCAAGCAGCTTTTTCGCAAAAACCTGCTTTCCGGAAATCATCCAAAAAAATTGTTTGCGAAAAACCGCTTGGATCAAGCCCTTCCCGGTATTTTTTTGATGATTTCCCGCGTGACCCCTTGAAAACACCTTTTGAACACATTGATTGGGCCCGGCTCGAATCGTCAAAAATGCTCGGATCATGGAGGTCCGGAATTCGATCCCACTAGAAGTGAGCCCTATATATAGGTTCCACTTCCTATCCGGACTCCGGACTTCCGGACCTCCGTGATCCGAGCATTTTTTTGACGATCCGAACCGTCCAATGTGTTCAGAAGGTGTTTTCAAGGGTCTACAGTTTTTGCGAAAAAACTGTTTGGATCAAGCCCTTCCAGGTTTTTTTTTTTTTGAAGATTTTCCGCGTGGACCCATGAAAACACCTTTTGAACACATTGGACGGTTCGGATTTTCCAAAAATAATTTTTAATGTGAAAAAACTACATTTTTTCTTATTTACGGGAGGTCCTTACTAGAAAATTTGCCTATACGGAAATCTTCTAGTCAGGGATTCCTGACTTTGCTTAAAGTCAGGACCTCACCTTTCCCGATTAAATTTTGATGATCCGAACCATCCAGTGTGTTAAGAATGTGTTTTTAAGGATCCCTGCGAGGAATCGTAAAAAAAATATGACCGGAAAAGGTTTCATTCGAGCAGTTTTTCGTAATATATTCCCTTATTCCTTTGACTTCCAAACCCAGCTCTTTGTATCCACGTGGAAATCCTCCAATATAGATTTCCTTCAATTCTTCCTATATAAAACTCAATTATGGAATAACCCCAAATTTGCTAATAAACCCATTTGGTTTTACTGCCATAGCTTGTGAAATTAGGCCCACCGAATGAACTAAAATTGAACTACGGACTTTGCCTCGACACCAAGTAAAAATTAACGCATTAACATTTTCAGCCTCCAAATACCTACAATACCAAAAACAAAGCATTAAACTTAAACTAACAAAATAAATGAACTTAGCAAAGATAATTTAGGGGGCGCAAATATAAACATTTACGCGCCTATCAGTCACTACGCCAAATTTTGCTATTAGCGACATTTGACAAATGCCAGAAAAGGGCATTACCTGCATTTTTTAAGCATTACCGGCATTTATTACGTATGCCGTCTATACAAGTGTCATTAATAGTAACAAATGCCAGGAAAAGTTGTCACAAATGCCGGGAAAAATCGAATACCTTTTAAGGGAAAAAAAATGCCAAGTGGCACTTGCGTGGCGGCCACTTGGCGCACACGTGGCAAGCAAAATTGGGAGAATTTGCTCGCCCCAGGAATCGAACCCGTGACATTCACCCCCTCACGCGCACACACTACCAATTGAGCTAGCACACATTTGGTTCACATATGACATACAAAAATATTTATAGTATAAACTAAAGTATTTTTGAAAATTTAATTTTTACCGACGGTATTGAAAAAAATGCCGGGAATAGTACTTTTTTCGGCATTTCAACAAATGCCGGAAAAAGTTACTTTTGCCGGCATTATTAGAAATGCTAGGGAAAAAATTGTCGAAAATGGCCCATTTTCTTGTAGTGGGTTTTGTGATGCTCTCACTCTACACGTGTCTCCGGGGACAAATGTGTCTAACCCGGTGAGAGGACTGCTTGCCAAAGACATGGATTTCCGTAAAGGTTTGGAAATCAAAGACATGAGTGTCTTAAAAAGTGTAAAGCCCTAAATGTGTAGATGGGCTAGACAATCTGAAGCCGAGAGGTCTGATTGTCGAGAGAGAGAGAGAGAGAGAAAGAGAGAGAACACATGGTGTGTGTTTTGGCAGCAGTTAAAGTTTGTGATAAATTGTTTGTGTGTTTTCTGGGTGATTATGGAGAGTTAATATCCGGTTGAAGAGACGATGTCCTTCAAGATCATTTTTTAATGTAAGAAGTATGGACCAAACCGTGATCCGGTGTTTTTAGCTGTTGTTTTTTACGATGGTCATGAAAAAAAGGAGAATTATTGGGTCAAAGAAATCAACAAAGAAAGGATTCGGGCAAGTAGCTGCATTAATGGGAATTGATTATCTAAATAAAGAGTTGTAACAATATTGTTATGATTCGAGACGTCAATTACAAAGAGCTTGAGAACAATATTGGAATGAAAACAATATCATCTTTGAGAACCGTTCTAAGCCAAGAAGGCTTAACTTTAGTTTGGACTAGTGCCAGTCATAATAGTGTCATTGACATAGAGTTAGAGGTTAAGAAAATCAAACCTATGCTGTAAGTAAGCAAGGAAGCATCAGCCTGAGATGTGCAAAGACCAACAGTGAAGAGATGAGATGTAACTCTATCAAACCAGGCTCTAGGGGCTTGCTTTTGACCATAGAGGAATTAATTCAGACATAATCTAGATGTTGAGAATCAATAACCCTTGAGGTTGTCGCATATACACCTCTTATTTGATCAAATACCCATGGAGAAAAGAATTACTCACATCTAATTGTCAAAGAGACCACTTGAGATGAGCTGCAAGAGGTAGGACTAAACGAATAGTAGTTGGTTTAACCACTGGACTTAAGGTTGCCTCCTAATATACGACGACTGCTTGATTAAATCCCGTTGCCACATTTCTTGCAATGGTACCATCAGGATTATACTTGAGTCTAAATACCCATTTGCAACCCATGGTAATTTTTTTTTTATGGAAGGGGCGCTATAGACCAAGCAACTGCCTATGAAGAGCAGAAAACTCTTCACCCGTAGCTTTCCTCCACTCTTCACACTTAACTAGCAGCACTAGAAAATGAAAAAAGTTCATTAGGAGAAGCTGACGTAAGAGATCCAAGTTGAGAGATATATGATGTTTTCTTTAGAGAAATGCCATTCTTAGCCCTTATAACCATAGAAGTAGACTCAAGACAAGGACCTTGTAAAACGAAGTCCCACATCGCCTGGGTACCGAACTAATATGGAATATATAAGTGTGAGTGTAACGCCCCGAAAATTGGGTACATTAATAAATAAATTGCATTTATTTAAACTAAAAACAATAACTTTAATATAATTTTCAAATCATAAATCTCTAGCAATAAACTAAAAATTAACTAATTTATTACTACGGAAATAATTTAAACTCTAACATTGTTTGAAAAGCTTAAACACTTATTCAAAGTTCAACTGAAAAGAAAGAACAGAGCCATCTAGCTAAAAAAAAACTACTGGTAGAGCCACGGCTCCGCCACTTCATAGCCATCTTACTGCTCCATCGTCTCGAAATCAGCAGGGGACTCTTCCTCTCCTTTTGTACCTAGCGTTGGGGATGCCAGGGCCACAAAAGTAGCACCGTGAGTGATAAAATTACACTCAGTAGGACACCCAAAGCTACCCCATTACTAAAGTATATTCATGTAATAATTAATAGCATTAAAAACACAAAAAAGAGATTTAACAACATGGTCATGAAATACTGAACATGATAGGTTTAACAAATGACTGTGGCCTTGTTCGTTTCTCTGTTTAGTTTTAGTTTTAGTTTTGATGACATCATCATTTCCCTCATTTCTCTCTTTATCTCTCTCCACTCATTACACCTGCTGACATCATTAAAACTAAATTAAACTATCTAACCAAACACAGCCACAGTCACAAGTTCAATTTTATTTCATTATTCCTCAACAAAGTCTTACTTATCATCTTTCAATGTGCACTTTTCTTCTCACAAATACACACATTATTAATCACCAGTTCCCACCCACAGTATACCTCAGGCGCCCGATCACACATCAAAGCCACCTCGGGGTATACTGCGCAAGGCTCACTATTGATCACCCATTGATCAATCTATATTCGGCATCGATTTCCACCCACAGTATAATTCAGGAGCTCGATCACACAACAAAGGTACCTCAAAGTATACAACTGCGCATGGCTCATGACCCATACCGGATAACACGTCCCACCCACAATCTCGTTTCGATATTCATTAATTCTTTCCATCCATTTAATTTAACCAAATAATAAATATAACAGAATCATAGTTCGTACTTAAACACAGGCCCAACTATCACACAAGTCCAACAATTTAGCCCGATGGCAAAAATAAGTTGTAAGTGGTACGTTTCGCTATGATAGGACAGTCAACAATTTTAAATACTAAAAACGGTAAACTGGTTTCAAAAATTACAAAACTTGACAGAATTATAGGGTATTCAATTAGGAACAACTTTTGTGTTTAATGCGAAGCCTAACGGTCACTTAAACAAGATGAAAACGGATTTGAAAACAGTTCGGTCTTGCTGTCTAGAAACAATACTGAAACATTTCTTTAAAAATTCATATATTTCTGTACGTACCTTGGATCAGAATAAGTTCTATACGAAAGTTGCTTAAACTTTTGTAAACTACAACTTTCGTATTTAACGTTTTTCGTGAATTTGACTCCAAATGTCCCAAAACGTCAAGAACAGAGGACGGGATATCCGTACTTGTTTTTCGTCGTGTAAACCATTAAATTTCCATTCTACATTATCAACTCGACCCTCTATAATATCACCATGCCTGGTCATAACGTACATCCTTTCGAAATATTAACAACGATATTAAAATCATGAAGATAACATCACTAAAGTAAAAGTTAAGTTTCAAGTGCACTACTTTTCTTCCGAAGGTTTTAGCGTGCTACGAATCGTGAGGAGATTTAAGGTCATTAAACGGTCGTGTTCTCGGAATAAAAATCGCGTGAGAGGCGACGAACCGAGAGTGAGAGTTCGTGAGAGACCTTTGCCGCGAGTGGATGAAATGGGAGGGGAGTTACAATGTCGTGGGTAAAATGGAGATGTAGAGGAAAGGACTAAGGAAGGAGGAATTATAGAAGGAGAAAAATATGAATAGGAAATGAGTTAATGAGTTAGGAAAAGAGAAAGGTAATGTGATGGGTTTATGGAAAACTAAACAAATAGTGGCATTTTAGGAGGGAAAAATTAAACAAGGAAAGATTTGATTTGATTTGATTTGTCCTCCCAACCTAAGTTAGGAATAATGCAAGTCAGGAAACACAAATAGGTAACTAACATATTAGGAACCAATATATATTGTGTAATTAACTAACACACACACACACACACACATATATATATATATATATATATATATATATATATATATCAAAATTAATGAAATAATTGGTAAATTTACGGACTTTACAGTGAGGGCATCCTTACTTCATGAGCTAGCTTTTGGGGTTGAGTTCTACCCAAGACCTTGTAACATAGTACCAGAGTTGGATACCAGAGATGGATAGGGTGCGTGGCTCTGGCCTGCTCGTGGCGGGTGGTGCAAAGTGAGCATGTTGCGTGTGAGGGAGGGTGTGAAGCGAAGTCTCACATCGCCTGGGTATGAAAGTAATATGAAATATATAAGCGTGAGAGCGCCCTCACTTCATGAGCTAGCTTTTGAGGTTGAGTTCTAGCCAAGGCCGTGTAATAGAGCTAAGGGAGGGGTAGGAGGGGTGTGGGAGAAGAAGGGGAAACTACAGAAGCTGTGGGGATGGAAAGAATAGAAGATGGTGGGGTGTCATGTACCCCTTATTTGTATGTCGATCTAGGTGCAAAAACAGTTGGAGCAAACAGAAGGAAAGTAATACAGGCGAAAACAGAAAATTAATTTACAAAACACGAGAAGATAAATTTTCAAATGCATTCATCAAAAATGGAATGCTAATATCATAATCACGGATGTAAATGTCGTTGTGGTGGATTGTCTCGTAGTAGACATAGTAATGCTAAAGTCGATTTTAGTGGCAAATTCAATCAGATTAATATTACGATTCATTCAACGAACAATAACTTTTGAGCCTTATCTAAGCTCAAGATGTTGTGCTATTCAAAAGAACAAATTACAAAGGTACATAGAAGTTAACAATCCACAAACAAATCCTTCCAATTTTCATAACTAGTACTTCCTTTATCCCAAAAAGATTTTCGGGTTCGCAAAATGAGAACTTAAATAAATAAATAATTTCAAGAAAAATTCAAACTTTTCTTGACAAATTAAAAAATCGTCGATATCTTGTAATCCGCAGAAAAAAGTTTGAATTTTTCTTGACAAAAATGCCTTATTTTTAAGTTCTTGTTTAACACCAACGCAAGTTGGTTCAAGTGGTTCGGCACTTGTTCCCCTTAAGCAAGGTCTCGAGTTCGAGTCTTGTGATTGTGAATGGAGGAAACTTGCGCTGGGAGAGCTTTACCCCTTCGTGGGCCGACCCGGCTCGAACCGGATTTAGTCGGGGTCCAGTGGGCTTCCGGATACCGGTGGTTTAGACCCCAAGTTCTTATTTAACGGATCCGGGCAATTTTTTTTGGGGACGGAAGTGGTAGATTTTCTTAATAAATTACTCAGTAGCATGCAGATCAATCTCTTCATCCCAAAGGTCCTCAACAGTTTTGAAAGGGCCACCATCAGATAAAAACTCGATTCCACAATTACCCTTTCGATGTGGAATTTGATTGATCTTCTCAGACTCTTCCGGGCTTAGCATCCAACCAAATATGCTGAGATTTTCTCTAATCCTCTCTTCATTAAAACTCTTTACCAACACGCTCACTCCTTGCTCATAAACCCATCTCAAGCAAACCTTTAATTTCCACACAGTACGAACAAACATCAGTGAATTAATGGTATACACTACTACCTTACAATATATCTACATGCAGAACCTCAGGCTATTCTAAAATGGGGGTGTGTATTGAAGCGTTTCCTATTGATTTTTCTTTCTTTCTTCCTTCCCAGAAAAAAGTTCAATATTGATTTTTGGTCTTTTGTGTTAGGGAGCAACTTTTTGCTCATTCCTAAAATTTTCGGGTTCAAAATCTAATAGGAGCAATTAACTTTTATACAGTTAGTCCATACACAGATGTCGCAACTTTAATCGGGCTATCGGGCTGTGGATTGGGGATTTGATTCCCCGAGATTTGTCGCACATGGATGGTAGAAGTAATTTTCGCATTTGCATTATCTATTTTAATTGTTCATGCTTTGTCATGGCTGGTAGTTTGAAATTCGGGGCTTATTTTTTGTTTTTTTGTTTTTTGTTTTTTAAATACAGTGCCAGTCTATTTTATAAAATGAAGTGCCAGTCTCCACTTATTCAGTTTTGATCCGTTGTGGAACCACAGAAACCTACAATGATCGGACCACAAGTTTTTTTTTTTGCTCAGCAAAAGAGAAGAATATATTAGAAACTCGATAGGGTACATCGAGGGAGGGGGAAAAGAGGAAATCAACCAAAAGGTTGATTTACCAAAGGAGAGAAAAAAAAACAAAGTGGGGAGTAACCCAACACAATACAAAAAAACAAGGGTCAAACTGTAAAAAGATAATATCCAAGTCTCCAAAATAAAGAAATTACGATTGATTCTTTGACAGAAACAATCTGCGAAAAAGCTCTGGGAGAAGTTATAGCTTGATTCTCCTGATTGCATCTAGATTACCTAGAAAGTCTTCAACAGAGTAGAGTCTCATATCATTCAGGCCCTTAATCCAAAGAGCAACCCTAATTTTAGTCAGCTCAGCAATATCCTCCCAAATTGCGGTTTTGTTGTTGAAGATGAGGTCGTTCCTGACTTTCCAGATTGACCAGATAGTAGCATAAAAGCAAGATTCCCAGCATTTCCTTTCGAGATTTTTGAAGGGTGATGAGAACCAGAGTTGGGCAAGTGAAACAAGGTCGGGTGGGCAAACCCAAGCGAGCCTCCACCATTTGTGAATTGAGGACCAGATTCTCCATGAGAAAGGACAATGAAGAAGAAGATGTTGAGGTGATTCTGCTGAGGAGGAGCAAAAAGGACATAAATTTTGACTGGAGGTAATGATATTGCACCTTGCTAGAATTGATCTTGATGCAATTTTATTTTGGGGGGCTAGCCAGGCAAAAATTTCGATTTTTGCTGGGCAGAGATTTCTCCAGATGCGCTTGAACTCTGAATTTTCTTGAAATGATTGTTTTTCCCATTCATTGTATATTGAATTGACAGAGAAAGTGAGATTAGAATTCCAGGACCAAGTCAAACAATCATCTCTAGATATGTTGATTCTGACACCTCCTAGGATATGCTTGAGATTCTCCAAGTGGCTTTGTTCCCAATCGAAGAGGGGCCTTCTAAACTGTAGGTTCCATGATTCATCTAGATCGATCATCTCACATATAAGAGCTTCTTTTTGAGTGGAGAGATGAAAGAGTCTGCGAAAGTTTGATTCCAGAGTTTGGTCCCCAATCCAAATCTGAGACCAAAATTTTGTGGCATTACCTGAATTGACCTTGATTTTGAACCCCTGCGAAATAATCTGAGCAATGGTAGTTTCAAGATTACCAATGCTGCATATATCTTTCCAGATGTTTGAGACTCTTCTCTGATTCTGACATTGAGGGGTCCATGAGGCTGTGTTGCCATATTTGCTTTTTATGGTTTTGACCCATAGGGCTTCATTATCCTTGTTGTATCTCCACCACCATTTTGCTAAGAGAGCAGAATTGTGTTCAAGAAGTCTCTTGATGCCCAAGCCACCATAATGTTTTCCTCTAGTAATTTGATCCCAATTGACCAAGTGCAGTTTCTTCTTGTCGATTGAATCACCCCACAGAAGATTCCTTTGTATCTTCTCAATGGTTTTTGCCACGAGATTGGCATTTTGAAGATTGACATATAATAAATAGGGAGGTTGCTGAGAGTGGATTTTATTAATGTCAATCTTCCACCAATTGAGAGGTGTCTTCTCTTCCATTTAGAAAGTTGCATCTTCACTTTATCCACAATTGGTTGCCAAGTGGAGACCCTTTTTGGATTTGCACCCAAAGGGAGGCCTAGATACTTTATGGGTAAAGAGCCAGGTTTGCAACCAAAGATTTCAGCATAAGACGGGAGGAATGAATCTTGAATTTTAATTCCATAGATCATGCTTTTGTCAAAATTAATCTTCAAACCTGACATGACTTGAAAAAATCTGAGAATTCTTTTGATCTCTCTAAGTTCCTCTAGGTTGTTGTTGCAGAAGATAAGGGTATCGTCTGCAAATCGTAGATGAGTTAAGTTAATTCCATCAATACCCACTTGCACACCTGAGATTAGACCTCTTTCTTTGGCTCTTTCAAACATGATATTCATGGCTTCCACTGCAATGTTGAAGAGGAAGGGGGAAAGAGGGTCCCCCTGCCTAAGACCCCTTTGTGGTTGAGATCGATCAGAAGGGGATCCGTTGATGAGTATGGAGAAGGAAGTGGTTGAGATGCATTCAAAAATCCAGCTACACCATTTATGTCCGCATCCAAGTTTTGAAAGCATGTCAATAAGGAAAAGCCAGTTGACACTGTCAAGGCTTTTTCAAAGTCAATCTTGATAATAAGACCACCAGAGCTGCTGTGTTTCCAGTGGTGAATAACTTCATTTGCATTAAGAACACCATCCAAGATTTGTTTTTCACTAACAAATGCAGATTGGGCTTCACCAATGATGGATGGAAGAACAAGCTTGAATCTGCTGGCTAGGACTTTAGATAGAAGCTTGTATATACAACCCACCATTCCAATTGGCCTAAATTCAGAGAAATTAGAGGCCCCATCAATCTTAGGAATAAGGGCTAAGAAGGTGTGATTAATACCTCTGGCCAATTTAGCATTAGAGTGGAACTCAGTGAAGAAATCCAAAATGTCTTCTTTCATGAATTCCCAGGCCTTTTTGACAAAAGCAAAATTAAATCCATCTGGGCTAGGGGCTTTTGAGCTATTACAATCCTTAAGAGCTGATTCAATCTCATGCATGTCAAAGGGCTTTTCCAAGGATGAGGAGTCAATGATAGATAAGGTTCTGGGGAAAATACCTTCAAGGGTAGATCTGGATTTGTGGGGTTCTGTGAAAAGGTTGAGGAAAAAGTCTATGGCTGCCTGCTTGATAAGATTGGGAGATTCCACCAAACCCCCATTGCTTCGAATTGACCCAATTAAGTTCTTTCTGAATCTATTGTTGGCAGAAATTTGGAAAAACTTAGTGTTTTTATCACCAAGTTTAAGCCACGAGATTCTGGATTTTTGCCTCCAAATGGATTCAGCCATCTTTGAGTATTTCCAAAAGTCAGATCTTGTCTTTGCTTTCAATGACTTTTCATTTTGATTAAGTTGTCTCTGTTCACTAAGAAGGTCCAGTTTCTGCAGTTGTTTTTCAGTTTCAGAGATTTTGACATTGATGTCCCCAAAGTCCTGCTTATTCCATGTCTTGATTTTGTCTTTCATTGCCTTGAGTTTCTTCACCAATTTCTTTCCTGCCCAGTCAGGAGAGTCTATGCTGAGCCAAGCTTCATTAGCAATAGAGAGGCAATCTGGATTGGAGAGCCAAATGTTGAAGAATCTGAAGGGTTTTGGGCTCCAGTCCCTGACGTCATCAGCTAAGAGGATGGGACAATGATCTGAGATTGGTATGTGTAGTCCCCATTGTGTAAGCTTGAAATTGTCTAACCAAGATTGGTCCAATAAAAATCTGTCTATCCTGCTGTGTATGTTGGAGTCTTGGAAATTGGTCCAAGTGTATTTTCTTCCCATCATTAATTGGTAGGTCATGAACTTCCATGGAATTGATGAAATCCACCAAATCTCTCATTCCTCTGTCCATTCTTGTACAACCAACTCTTTCTGAGATGGTTTTGATCTCGTTTAGGTCCCCTCCTAGACACCAGGGGAGAGAGCATGAGTGTTTAAGAAGCAACAGTTCTTCCCATAATCTTCGACGACTAGAGATGTCATTGGGAGCATAGATATTCACAAGCACACAGTGAAAATCATTGAATAGAAAACCTTTGGTTAAGATGAAGTGCTTGTGAATGATGGAATGCTCAACTCTGAAAACTGCATTATCCCACATGGAGATAAGGCCACCTGAGGCTCCTCTGATTTGGAAAAAACTCCTTCTACTCCGAGATTTCCCCATAATCTGTGAAAATCTGAAATCTCCACAGACTCTAATTTTGTCTCTTGAACAAACAAATAATCAGGTTTCCTCTCTCTGATTATTTTAGATAGGAATCTCTTCTTGACTCTACTTCCAAGACCCCTAATATTCCATGACAAGATTCTCATGATGCCAGGAATAGAGGGGAATTAGAAGGAAAGAGTTAGAAAATTTCTTTCCATCTCTCAACTATTTGAGAGCATTGGGGGAATTCTTCTTCAATCATTTTCTTTAGAATCAATTCATCAGAAGAGAGCAATTTTACCTCTAGTTGATTCCCTGTATTGAGAGTGGCCACGGACTCCTTGTGAATGAGTTGTTGAATTTCATTGCGGTCAACATTCTGAAAAATCAAAAATCTGTTTTGAGTTGAGAGAGAGGTAGGAGTCTGATGGTTTTGTGAATCATTTTCTTTTTCCAGAGATTCAATAGTGTTTGAAATGAGAGTTCTGTTCTTCTTCTACGGTCTACAAGTTACTATGTCAAAATGGTAACGACTGGGCATAACCCCCGGTGGTTCCAAGAGTTCGCTGGCAAGGGGAGAAAAAGGAAACAAAGAGCACTTTTTATGACGGAGTAAATAAAGTCGATCTTTAAGCTATGTTAACCGCCTAGTTCTCCAATAGATTTTATCTAGATTTTATCAAGATTTGATAAAATCAAGCCCTTGGTTTTATCCATTCGTGAAGGGAGTTGATAAAATCTTAGATTTCTGCATTCAGAAATCTAAGATTTTATCAACTCCCTTCACGAATGGATAAAATCAAGGGCTTGATTTTATCAGATTTTGATAAAATCTATTGGAAAACTAGAAACTAAATATTTGTACAAGATTGAACTAGACTCTCAATTTATACTTCACGTAGTTATCGGTATTCGATCAAGTGAATTTTTTACCCAACGTGATCTTAGCAAGGGCTACAATGTAAACAATTTTGATTATTATTGTGGCTCTCAAGTAGGCCCACAACAATCAGAAACAAGATCAAATTAATTGAACGGATGGAGACTTAAAAGCAGCTGGCCTTCGATAGAATTAACCATTTATTTGATAACTCAAGTGTCCAGGTCAACTTACTTGCACATCGATTTATCTTGGGGCATTGATCCACCGTCTACTAGTGTTTGACCCAATTAAAGCCGAGGCCAAGCACCATATGAACTGACCCAAAAGAGTTGATAGCACATGGGAAGTTTCAAACCTTGTAGGATTTGAGCACGAAACCAACTGCTTCTGTGTTTAGAGAGAACAGCCATTCCTCTCCCATATAATTCAAATTACCTTATGCATTCCCTTGAATGATGCACTAATTAGTATTTTCTATTTAGTAAATTATTGAGTGTTTAAATACATACAAATGCAGATCCGAAGACCAATAAATCTTTGCAGTCCAACTGTAGAGAAGTCTCTGCAGTCATTTTCAAATACTTTTAGCAAATCTGGTGCACTGAAAACACTTTTGAACTGCTTAGATCGCGTAGATGGCACTATGTAGTGCAAAAGTGGAAAAATAACTTTCATTGGGTTTGGGTAACATTTTGGTCATTACGCTGAAAATTTCATTGATTCTGACGACTAGTTATGTTAAAAAATTAAAGTCATAATGCCAGAGAATTTTGAAATGCGAGCTTAATTTGAACTGTTGGAAATACTTTAAAAATAATGGAACCGTTTACCTCAGAATCTGTAATAAGTGAACAGAAATACCACAGAAAGTTGGCTGTTGTTTTGGGTTGAGTTGCGGACTAGGTCGCTCTCTTTAAGACGTTTCGCGGCTCCGCCCTCTCTGTGCAAGCAGTTGTAGCCACGCCGCCTCCAAGATAAAACAGCCCAGAATACAACCTCTGTCTCGATCTTTTCTGCACGGGAAAAGACCGGAAATGCAAAACACAATCGACCTTTCTTTCTCTCTGAATTTCTGTAGTGAAAATGTAATGTTTTTTTGTGTGTTTTAAAATGCTGGAGTAGAGCTCCTTTTATAGGTGGCGAAAATGTTGAATTTTGGAATTAGAATCAATCAAGAATTTCTGTGATTGAACCAAGATTTGTGCATTGATTATTGCACACGTTTTAATCACTTTTGTAACGGTTCTTTACACTGAAATAAAACACGTTTTCTTCATTTCTGTAACGGTAGAGAAAAAGTTTCTGTAACGAACAAAAAATCATTTCCAAAACTATTTGTTTGGTCAAAAAAGAAAAAATCTTTCCATAAATATTTTTTGCAAAACGTGGGCTAACTTCGTGTGTGCGCGAGGCTTCAAATTCGGGTTTGCACCCCCCCGCGCGAGGTTCGGATCAGTTTCCAGATTAATTTTCACAAATTGGCTTGGACCTTGGCCCAACCTGTGTGCGCGCAGGCCTCTCTTGGGCCTAGCTCATCAATAGTCTATGGAGCCTCCACACATATAATGAAAACAAATGTGTTCTAGCTAGCCAATGTGGGACAAGTAATTTTGAAGAACTCTTTTGAAAAAATACACAACTCCAACAATCCCCCACTTGTATTTTTTTTAAAATATATTCATCGAGCAAGAAGGTATAGAGCACTGCGTAAGTAAAGGTGTCTACCGACTTGAACCATTACATAGTGTAGGTGCTTCAGTAAGATACTAGAGTGACTTGTGGTCTTGAACTCTAAGGCTGAATGCACCACACACACAACTCTACTTTGTGTAATGTTCTTAAGCCAGCACTTTACGGCCATGTACTTATATCCCGGTTTCATGAATGACCTAGACAATTTGCCCCAATTCTCCCGAGGAGCGGCCACACTCCAACATTCATATAGGTGAGTCTATCAAGAGTACTCCTGTAGTCTAGGTGCTCCACTTCACATAGAGCTATAGAACTCATTAAGTGTCATAAAATAACACAACCTTTTTACGCTACAGGATGTCATGCTAGTTAGGGATTGAATTAATTTTTAATTTAGCATGATTCTGAACATATCACCCATGTGACTCGTTTTTCCCTTTGAACCTATTTCTTGGGATCTCCAGTCTATAGGTTGTGTATCCATCACAAGTGACTCATTTCTCAATGGGCCTCAGTCCAATCCCTTTCGAGGTGTACCACACTTTTTCCCTAGCTAGTCCCTTCGTCAAAGGATCAGCAA
Source organism: Vaccinium myrtillus (assembly GCA_016920895.1). NCBI lineage: Eukaryota > Viridiplantae > Streptophyta > Magnoliopsida > Ericales > Ericaceae > Vaccinium > Vaccinium myrtillus. The sequence continues at coordinate 28,157 of JADGMU010001193.1, read as the reverse complement.
GGTTCTCTTCTGTCCGGACATAATCCACTCTAACAGCACCAGTAGTGAGGAGCTCTCTCACTGTACTGTGCTTACGATGTATTTGTCGTCTCTTGCGGTTAGAGTAACGGTTTTGAACTTTTGCAATAGCTGCGGTACTATCGCAGTGGATTAAGATTGTCGGTATCGGTCTCTCCCATAAAGGGATTTCTAACAGAAGGTTTCTCAACCAACATGCCTCTTCACTAGCAGTAGCTAGTGCTATCAATTCTGACTCCATGTAGATTGTGCCAATATTGTCTGTTTCTTGGATTTCCAAGAAACTGCACTGTCACGCCCTCAATTTTCAAAAGATAAATATATATAATCCACGTGGAGGTGAACACCTCCCACGGTCAAAGTCAAGTCTCACAATACGACTGACAAGGTCAAGGTCAATCAATTACAATAATCTACGGGCAACCGTACCCCAAATGAAATTTATAGGAGTTTAAGTGTCATTACAAACCCATAGTCAAAAGTGTAAATCAAATTAAGTTACATAATCATCTCATCAAAATAACAAATGCCAAGGTGATGAAGTAACTCTTCCGTTTAGTTTTCAAAAGTGATGCATGCACACGCTTCACACAAGTCTGTCATGCTCCTCCGTGTTGGGTACCTGAAATTGGTAGGTTGAGCTACACTAGCCCAGTAGAGAAAAGTCTAACAATTCTAAATGAAATGAAATGTATATGAATGATAGACAAGAAAGCATAAATCCTGGAACGAGTGTTAAGAAAGAGTTTGAATGGTCAAGGGACTCGAAAGTAACACATAGTTAACTAAATCCTACTTATTCTCGTCTCTCGTACCCCAACCTGTATCCGACACGTACCCGACACGTCACATGTGTCCCACACATTTCCCATATTCATCTCATTCCATCCAAACATTTGATTATTCTCCGGGCATGCCATATAGGCCCCGTGTCACTCCGGGCATACCATAAAGGCCCCGTGTCACTCCGGGCATACCCTCTCGGGCCCCGTGTCACTCCGGGCATACCCTTTCGGGCCCCGTGTCACATGTTTCACATCCACATTATCACTTATCAATTTACAAGTTCAACTTAGTGCCCAATACAACTCACGTGTCACAACATCCTTTCACAAGTGTCTCGGACTCTCCACTCAACCCCAAATGCAAGAAAAGTGTTAATTTATGGACTTAGTCCTCACTAAATCCTACAATGATCAAGCAACACGAATCCAACATTTTCTCAAACAATGATTAGGAAATGGGACCTCAAGTGGGTTTATCCCAATTACAGGTAAGCTCATAGATTCACTGCAAGATTAGGATAATGTAACACCCAAATGGAGAGGAAAATCATATATAAGCAAGGAAGTAGCACATTATGATTCAAATATGACTAGAACATGATTTTTCCAAAGAAATTCACAAGGCATAAGGAGATTGATCATGGAAGAGCTTATACACACATAAACACTACATTTACACTTAGAAGAGTTAGAAATTTCCCTACCAAAATGGGTTTTGAGCAAAACCCTAGAGTACCCAAGTGATTTAGACTCCAAACTCCAAGAAAGACCGCTACCAAAGCTCCACTACGCGTTCAAGAGACAAGATCAAGTCAAAAACTAGTTACAAAGGTGAGGTTTCACTCACAATCAAAGGGGGAGAGGGAAAAACGTGAATGGAGAAAGAATAAGACCCAAATCAAGTGTTCTTACCTCCTTGAGTGCAAAACCCGAAATCCAAGGGAGAATCACGAATCAAATGTGTAGATCTTGAAGTTTTGAGGTGGATTGAGGTTTAAATCACTAAGTTTGATGAAGAGATGAAGAGAGAAGGTAGAGGGGTGATTTTAGGGCTTGGTTCGTGGTTTTGGAGTGAAGAAATGAGTTAAGGGTCCTATTTATAGAGGGCTGTGTCGGGCTCAAAAATCGCAGAAAAATGCAGCTGGATACCGGTATCAAGAAAAAGCCATACCGGTATCTAGAGTTTCTGATGACCCAAAACGAGGCTGGATACCGGTATCAAGAAAAACCCATACCGGTATCTAGGATTTCTGATGGCTCAAAATGAAGCTAGATACCGGTATCAAGAAAAACCCATACCGGTATCTAGACCGAAAATTTCTAAATTTCTACCACCTTCACCAATTCGAACCCCGATCATTACTAACACATTTTTAACATCTCCAAACACCCACACAACATTGAAATACGTATTCTTACCATTTACTAGACCTCCGGCATACCGTGATATACACACCCATATAATACTTAGAAAGAAACACATTTCAAAACATTAATCCACTCATTCACATTACTTAAAAATGAGTAAAAGATATAAAGAATTTCATGAAAATTCCGGGTCTTTACATTCTACCCTCCTTACAAAAATTTTGTCCTCAAAATTTCGCGTGTCAATGCATGAATATGCAACATGAGACATGCATGACATGCAACCGCATTGTTAACCGTATTCAACACCATGTCTAAGAAATGCACAACTTTCAAAGTAAAAACTCACATAGATTATGTGGTAAACAAATCCGGATATTTCTCTTTCATCTCGTCCTCTCTTTCCTCCATCAACTCTTTACTATCGAAATTATTTCACACGCCTGTACTAGTTACACGGTTTTACTCTTAATACTCGTTGGTTCACGTCAAAACTGTGTATCGGTTTCCGACACAAACTCAGATCATTCTAAGATATGAAACGATTAGATTCAACTTGTCTCTAAGTGCAAACAATAACTCTAAAATTCAATTCTTTTCTAATCATAGGTCCTCTAGGCTCACTATGCATACTAGTCGTCTACTCAATCCCTCCACTATTGCATTCTGCTCGGAATCACAATCAATTTAAAAATCCCCCAAACACTTCACCCCATAACTCATTATTATCTTAAGTTTTTTTTTTTTTTAAAAGCAGAATTTTCCTTACAAAAGCCAAACTTTCAACCATGCCCTTTCAACACTAACCGGGAAAATCAACATTGTGAATTAAACCTGGATTCATCAAACTGCAACCGCTCTGACGATATTGAGATAAATTTACCGCAAAGACAGCACTACAACTAAGCTTCCAAAGGTTTCGATACCAAGCACACTCTTCTTGTATCCAAATGCTCTAACATACCCATATTATAACCGTAAGTTTTGTCCCTCCATACCAAACCATCATCCGCCAATCACTCGAAAGTCTAATTAATCAAACATTCAAGCTTTCCTTCTTTGGGTTATGACATCGACATTTTTCCTTAGTCACATTAGTTACTAAGTACCTTTACAGCCTATTCCATGTACTTTCTTCTTATCACTAGACAAGAAACAAAAACTTCTCGAAACACCGTAACTCTTTTGCTAAGCAAAGTACCATTTCAATCCTCAAGACACAATACAGAAAGTAATACTAGGGGTGGACATAATCCATCATCATTCTCTTGATCTCCACTGACATCCTCGGCTAACATCACTTACTTTAACCATTTTATGTGTTTTAATCCACTTCTATCTCCCAAAACTTTAATATGAGACTCTCTCACCTTTAAGTGCTACTAGGCAACTCACTGGTTTCACTAAACATGAGCATATTTCCTTTCATCAATTCTCTCATCTATCATTACGACTACTCAAGTAGAGTAAACTATCTATACATCGCAACTGTCATCACCAAAGTCCAAAAGTTAACCCAATCTGATTTTTGGTCTGTATAGACTCATATTCACATCAGTTTCTCGGAGATGTTGTAGTCCTATCTACAGTATCATGGGCTAAGGAACTTAAACATCAAAGAACTATGACCCCTAATTCTCATACAACGCGTAAAAGAAATAACTTCCTACAAGGTTTAGAAATAAACCCTCAGGTATTCCGCAAGTTCGTTCTACTCCCTTAGCATACCACTCGAGTTCTCAAAACTAAATCCATCCTCCTAACCAGCACCAAAATCCCTCAGCTCTAACTATTTTGTCTAATCTGTTAGTTACTAGAGTTCTAACCTTTTAAAATCTCAATTCTATTACCATTGTGAACTTACATGGTCTTTCCTAAATTGACATACAAATCATGCCCCACATGACTTCCTTTAGCTCAACACTTTACTTCATTCTATCAACATACAAGGAAACCACCCAACTCATCTTTGTAACAGGAGCCATACCAATGTGATATTTACCCATCATACTTTACCCCACTTGAGTCCTAAAGTTTACTTAGTATTACCCCTCTCCATAAACCATAGGGCAAATAATCCCCACACCCAAGCTATACACACTCCCAACGTGTCAAAGTTACTACCACTATGAGTAGCTAGGACGATAAACAAGTAAACCTTAAACGCCCACTTTTACTCTTAGACAAACTCTCTTCAACATGTTTCTAATCTCGTTCGAACTTCGCACTAGACAATCGAGTCTCGACCCCTGACCAAGCGTACAAACCTTCCTTGAATCGCCCATCTGAACCATCCATTCACTCCTTTGCTCATCCTCATCAAACCTCATAACGATCTAACATTTTGAAAGTACATACACATCCTTCTGACATAAGTCCAAACTTTCACTCGTAACACTAATCATTGGCACGTTCACAAAATAAAGTCCAGACTATACTCAACTTCTCACAAGGACAATTACTTCGAAATAGAAAGAATGACTGTTAATCGATTCACCGACCACACCTGGAATCAACTCCGACATGGGAAAGACAGTTACAATTCACTCTGATCCAAACTATATAACTTAAACTCCTCAAACCACTACAATCTATCATTACCAATTATATACCCTCAAAGCACAAATTTCAATCTCCCAACCCCTTTTTCCTCTAATATAGGAACACTTAACACTAGCTTTATGATTCTACATGTCATCTCTTGTTCCTTAGTTCCAACTAACTGTCAAAATCTAAATACAACATTAGTCATCAATCAAATTCTCTTAGTACAATCCGCATATCCAATGACAATGTCAAGCCCGATGTCTCCAAGATATCCTCATTAAACTTTGGTCACTCCAAACAAGATTTCTAACACAGACACCCAAGGATTTTCAAGACTAGTCTGAATGACATTCCACCTATAATCTTTACTTGACACAAAACCTCAATTCATAATACCCCCACAGTTTCTAGTTAGCAATTCCCTGGTCGTAACCTTCAATCCACACATAACATGCATCACAGCTTCTAATTCACTAACTATTTCACATCCTGCAGACCAACTCTTTTCACAAAATCCAAGACTGACAGTATTTCCAATATTTAACTTCCAAACTACCGTCCTACATAGTTTCCCACAAATGAGGTTATCCACCACAGTAGCACACAGGTTAATAGACCCAAAATGATTAATAAACAAGGGGACTAACAATTTATATCCCATCTACTCTACGACTAGTGAATTTGCCTCACTCACTTCTTGACACTCTCATACTTCTGACGTTCCTTACCACCACAAGCTAGTATCACCAACAAATATTTAGAATCTTACCACGACATCTCATGCTTCTACTCAGCGGTCTTATAAGCAAAGCTGATCCATGGATTAAACAACTCATCTCTATAAAACTATGAACAACCCCAATTACTCACTTCCCTACCTATTGCGGTTCCAATTTACTAGTAGAAGAAAAATAACTCACCCATTACCCATCTACCAATACCTAATCAATTACAAGCTAAGCCAACTTACCACCTCATCAATGGCAATACCCCTGAGCCTAGTTGCCTCAACAAACATATCCTATCAACATTCATTATTGTTCACCCCCAAACAAAATCTCACCCTCAAGGTATTTCTCTTAGATTAAGAATATCAAATCTCATCTCACACAAAAACACATAAACCCCTAAATACAAGGGTATCCGACCAGCATTTAAGACTATTAGAGGCTCTCTGGGAAGTCAAACTACTTAAACCAAGTCTAATCTCTTTAACTAGGGGGTATGATCATCTAATCAACATTCATGTCCTAACACATCTCACACCACACATAGCCTATTTCTATTATTAATAACAGTGCCACCTAACTCAGTCTCATGATTAAGAATTCTAGTAAAATACATGTACCGGATTCTCACATCTTATGAAAAGTTCATTTCTATCAATGTCGTATTCAAAATCTTAAGGAGATATTACCATAATTACCACATCCAAAACTTAGCTCCCACCATTAATTAAATCTCAAATAATCAACACCCAGTCAACTGGGACCCCGAACTTCAATACGTCAAAACCACCAAAGCCACCAACTCTAACTACTACTAACCCACAACACGTCATAATGGTACTACAGAAAGTAGAAAGAACCAACAAATAATATGCAAGGTACGCACTTCCGAGAACATTTCAATACTGCAATCATATTACGCTTTCAGCACTTAAATCACATGAAGCACATCACATTAGCAAGGTAAGGGTGTAACATAAGCACCAGCATCGACAATTTCTCTATGGTACGCACATCTTTATACACCTTCGCAGTCACAAGTGGTCATAGAGTGACATTAGAAGTTTGTTTTGAAGTGTGCTGGCCAGTCACTCTTCAAATCAATCTTCCAGGTCATTCCTAAACCACCACGACACAATAAGAGAATACTCACCCAATTTTTTACTACTCGACACATAATTTCTATATTCGGCACATTTACTTTATTACGAAGTTAAAACCTTCCTCCTTCAACTCAAGTAAAAAGAGACAATAGCTTGATGAGGTCAAAACCTCCAGTCTTCCAACGCTATCCCAACACGGGTGTACAACTCAACATGATGCTAATTAATACTATCAAGATGCTACCCAATGCTCCACGTTCATGAATGTCACACAAGCACACACAATGCATGAGAAAACATTTTTCGTGAAAATCAATGCAATGATTTAAGCCCCGAGACTTTAAGTCTCCCCACGGTCTCAAAGTTTTCGAGCCTAATGCTCTGATACCAAGTTGTCACGCCCTCAATTTTCAAAAGATAAATATATATAATCCACGTGGAGGTGAACACCTCCCACGGTCAAAGTCAAGTCTCACAATACGACTGACAAGGTCAAGGTCAATCAATTACAATAATCTACGGGCAACCGTACCCCAAATGAAATTTATAGGAGTTTAAGTGTCATTACAAACCCATAGTCAAAAGTGTAAATCAAATTAAGTTACATAATCATCTCATCAAAATAACAAATGCCAAGGTGATGAAGTAACTCTTCCGTTTAGTTTTCAAAAGTGATGCATGCACACGCTTCACACAAGTCTGTCATGCTCCTCCGTGTTGGGTACCTGAAATTGGTAGGTTGAGCTACACTAGCCCAGTAGAGAAAAGTCTAACAATTCTAAATGAAATGAAATGTATATGAATGATAGACAAGAAAGCATAAATCCTGGAACGAGTGTTAAGAAAGAGTTTGAATGGTCAAGGGACTCGAAAGTAACACATAGTTAACTAAATCCTACTTATTCTCGTCTCTCGTACCCAACCTGTATCCGACACGTACCCGACACGTCACATGTGTCCCACACATTTCCCATATTCATCTCATTCCATCCAAACATTTGATTATTCTCCGGGCATGCCATATAGGCCCCGTGTCACTCCGGGCATACCATAAAGGCCCCGTGTCACTCCGGGGCATACCCTCTCGGGCCCCGTGTCACTCCGGGCATACCCTTTCGGGCCCCGTGTCACATGTTTCACATCCACATTATCACTTATCAATTTACAAGTTCAACTTAGTGCCCAATACAACTCACGTGTCACAACATCCTTTCACAAGTGTCTCGGACTCTCCACTCAACCCCAAATGCAAGAAAAGTGTTAATTTATGGACTTAGTCCTCACTAAATCCTACAATGATCAAGCAACACGAATCCAACATTTTCTCAAACAATGATTAGGAAATGGGACCTCAAGTGGGTTTATCCCAATTACAGGTAAGCTCATAGATTCACTGCAAGATTAGGATAATGTAACACCCAAATGGAGAGGAAAATCATATATAAGCAAGGAAGTAGCACATTATGATTCAAATATGACTAGAACATGATTTTTCCAAAGAAATTCACAAGGCATAAGGAGATTGATCATGGAAGAGCTTATACACACATAAACACTACATTTACACTTAGAAGAGTTAGAAATTTCCCTACCAAAATGGGTTTTGAGCAAAACCCTAGAGTACCCAAGTGATTTAGACTCCAAACTCCAAGAAAGACCGCTACCAAAGCTCCACTACGCGTTCAAGAGACAAGATCAAGTCAAAAACTAGTTACAAAGGTGAGGTTTCACTCACAATCAAAGGGGGAGAGGGAAAAACGTGAATGGAGAAAGAATAAGACCCAAATCAAGTGTTCTTACCTCCTTGAGTGCAAAACCCGAAATCCAAGGGAGAATCACGAATCAAATGTGTAGATCTTGAAGTTTTGAGGTGGATTGAGGTTTAAATCACTAAGTTTGATGAAGAGATGAAGAGAGAAGGTAGAGGGGTGATTTTAGGGCTTGGTTCGTGGTTTTGGAGTGAAGAAATGAGTTAAGGGTCCTATTTATAGAGGGCTGTGTCGGGCTCAAAAATCGCAGGAAAAATGCAAATGGATACCGGTATCAAGAAAAGCCATACCGGTATCTAGAGTTTCTGATGACCCAAAACGAGGCTGGATACCGGTATCAAGAAAAACCCATACCGGTATCTAGGATTTCTGATGGCTCAAAATGAAGCTAGATACCGGTATCAAGAAAAACCCATACCGGTATCTAGACCGAAAATTTCTAAATTTCTACCACCTTCACCAATTCGAACCCCGATCATTACTAACACATTTTTAACATCTCCAAACACCCACACAACATTGAAATACGTATTCTTACCATTTACTAGACCTCCGGCATACCGTGATATACACACCCATATAATACTTAGAAAGAAACACATTTCAAAACATTAATCCACTCATTCACATTACTTAAAAATGAGTAAAAGATATAAAGAATTTCATGAAAATTCCGGGTCTTTACATGCACCACCAGCAATATTGAACACATATCCACTGGTTGCCTTAGAGTCATCCGAGAGGGTATTCCAATCAGCATCACTATATCCCTAACACAACGGTATATTTAGAGTAATGCAATCCAAGGTTCATAGTCATTTTTAGATACCGCATTACCCTCTCAATAGCCTGCCAATGCTCCATACTAGGTCGGCTAGTAAACCTGCATAACAGACCCACAGCATATGCAATATCTGGTCTAGTACAGTCAGTAGCATAACGAAGACTACCAATGATACTTGCATATTCAATTTGTCTAACACTATCACCTGTGTTCTTAAATAATTTTACAGCAGGATCAAAAGGGGTGCAAACAAGTTTACAATCAAAATAATTATACTTCTTCAAAATTTTCTCAATATAGTGAGTCTGATCAAGTGAGATGCCATTATCTGACCTAGTAATTTTGATACCCAAAATAACATCAACTTCTCCTAAGTCTTTCATGTCAAAATTCTTGCTAAGCAAAGATTTGGTTTCATTCACAACAGATAAGCTAGAACCAAATATAAGCAAGTCATCAACATATAAACATATCAAAGTACATACTGAATTTTCAAACTTGTAGTATATGCATTCGTCACTTTCGTTAACCTTCAAACCATTCGAAATGACAAGATTGTCAAATTTTTCATGCCACTGCTTAGGGGCTTGCTTAAGGCCATATAGAGACTTGACTAACTTACACACCTTTCGTTCTTGCCCATGGACAACGAACCCCTCGGGTTGGTCCATATAAATCTCTTCTTCTCAATCACCATTTAAGAAAGCGGTTTTAACATCCATTTGATGTACCACTAAGTTATGGATAGCAGCTATGGCAATCAAAACTCGGATAGAGGTAGTCCGTGTCACAGGAGAATAAGTATCAAAGAAATCAATATTCTCCCTTTGCCTATATCCCTTAGCTACTAGTCTAGCTTTGAATTTATCTATTGTACCATCAGGTTTTAACTTCCTTTTAAGGACCCATTTACAACCAATTGTTTTGCAACCTGGTGGTAAGTCTACTAGTTTCCATGTTCTATTGGTTTCTAGGGAGTCCATTCCATCATTAATGGCTTCTTGCCAAAAATCAGCATCTGCGGAAGACAATGCTTCCTGAAGTGTAGTGGGGTCCTCTCCTAAGGAGAATACAAAGTCAGGACCAAAGTCCTTCGTGACGCGAGCCCTCTTGCTCCTTCTCGGTTCAATATCAGTGTCCCTAGAGTTCACGTTTCTAGGTTCTTCTAATCTAGGTGTACTACTACTAGATTCAGTGCCCCCACTATTTCTAGATTTAAAAGGAAACTTATCTTCATAAAAGTCAGCGTCAATAGACTCTATAATCACCTTAGTGTTGATATCAAAGAATCTATAAGCTTTACTGTTTACAGCATAACCAACAAAAGGCATTCATAAGCTCTACTAGCTAGTTTTGACCTTTTAGGGTCAGGAATGCGAACATAAGCTAAACAGCCCCAAACTTTAAAATAAGAAACATTTGGCTTCTTGTTTTTCCACAATTCATAAGGTGAAATCAAAGACTTAGAATTAGGAATTCTATTCAACACATAACATACAGTTAATAAAATTTCACCCCACCAGTATGAAGCTGCACCCAAACTAAGCATAATGGCAACTATAAGTTCACACAAAGTTCTATTCTTACGTTCTGCCTTTCCATTCATTTCGGGTGAGTAGGGTGCAGTTTTCTCATGAATAATGCCAGTAGAATTATAGAAAGCAATAAATTCATTCGAGTCATATTCGGTTCCTCTATCACTACGAAGTCTCTTGATCTTTCTATTGAACTGATTCTCAACTTCATTTAGAAAAATCTTAAACATGTCAAAAGCCTCATTTTTATGTCTCATCAAATAAACAGAGGTGTAATTTGAATGATCGTCAATAAAAGTAATAAAATATCATTGTACATTTCTAATGAGAACTCCGTCTAGTTCACAGATATCAGTGTGCACGAAATCAAGCAATTCTAATTCCTTAGAAATTGATTTATGCGGTTTCTTAGTGATTTTGGCCTGACTACATGATTCACATTTTTCAAAATCATTTAAGGAAATGTTAGGAATAAAACCTAAGTTACTCATGTTCTTAATCAATTTCTTGTTCACGTGACAAAGCCTAGCATGCCAAACATTCACAGAACAAACAATATAAGAAGAAGCAGCAATTTTATTCATCCCAACGTTAAGTTTAAACATTCCATCGGTAGCATAACCTTTACCGACAAATCCTCCATTTTTGGTGAGCGTATATTGATCCGCTCCAAGTGTCTGAGTAAAGCCAGCCTTGTTGAGGAGATAACCAGACACAAGATTCTTCCTGATTTCTGGAGTGTGTAGACTTCTTTCAGAGTAACAGTCCTTCCAGAAGTGAACTTAATATCAATGTCACCAACACCAAAAACCTTAGTGGCGTGGGAATCCACCCAACAACACTTTCTTATCATCAATTTCAGAATAATTCTTAAACAAGGAACGATCATAACAGACATGGCGGGAAGCGCCCGTGTCTATCCACCACCCTCTGAATCACTTATCAGATTGATTTCTGATATCATTGCCACAAGTGGTTCATCATTCACCATGTTCGCCTGGGGACCAGTGCGACGCCTGGCGTTCTTGCAATTTCTTGCCATGTGACCAGACTTGTTACAATTGTAACACACAAATTGGACAGAGTCCGTGTTTCGAGCTTGGCCACCTGAAGGGGGTTGGTTCCTGTTCTGATATGGCTTCACATTCTGAATCTTGCGGTTCTGGTTTGGTTTCATGATCTTTCCTTTCGGCTTAAGCACAGCCGAACTCTGATTCCTTTTGTTAGCAACAAAAAGGACCTCGTCTTTCTGATCTTGTTTCCGTGCCTCCTCCTCAACCCGAAGACGGCAATCAAGCTCTCCATTGAAAACTCCTTTGTTTTGTGGCGGAGATCCTTCTTGAAATCTTTCCATCTTATAGGAAGTTTGTCGATGAGGACTTCAACCTGAAACTGTTCATCAATAGTCATACCTTCAGACAAAATTTCATGACTAATTTTTTGTAACTCATGGGATTGGGCCACCACAGATTTTTCATCGACCATCTGAAATTTCAGATATCGTCTCACAGCATATTTCTTAGATCCAGCCTCCTCAGTATCATATTTTTTCTGTATTGCATCCCAAACATCTTTGGCAGTTTCAAAAGTAGAGTTGTAATCATATAGGTCATCAGACAGGGAATTAAGGATATAATTTTTGCACAAAAAATCATCATCGGTCCAATCTTGAATTTCTTGATGATTTTGGTCAGTAGACGGATTAACAACAGCGGGTTTAATAGAAGAACAGAAGGAAGCCAATTTCTGGGTAGTGAGGTAAAAGAACAACTTTTGTTTCCACCGTTTGTAGTGCAAGCCTTCAAATCGAAAAGGCTTGTTGATTTTGGTGGGAGCAGAAGTAGATCTGTAATAAGTGAACAGAAATACCACAGAAAGTTGGCTGCTGTTTTGGGTTGAGTCGCGGACTAGGTCGCTCTCTTTAAGACGTTTCTTTCCGTAAATAATTTCCAAAATCATTTCCAAAACTGTTTGTTTGGTAAAAAAAGAAAAAATCTTTCCGTAAATAATTTTTGCAAAACGTGGGCTAACTTCATGTGTGCGCGCGCGAGACTCCAAATTCGGGGATTTACACCCCCCCATGCGCACGAGGTTCGCAACGCGCACCCGGTTAACTGGTTTTCACAAATTGGCTTGGACCTTGGCCCAATCCGTGTGCGCGCGAGGCCTCTCTTGGGCCTAGCTCATCAATAGTCTATGGAGCCTCCACACATATAAGGAACACAAATGTATTCTAGCTAGCCAATGTGGGACAAGTGATTTTGAAGAACTCTTTTGAAAAAATACACAACCCCAACAGGAACTGATGTTAATATTGATCGATTTTGCAGGAATAGGATGATGCGATATTTAACTATCTAGAGTTTTAATAGTGATCATTGTTTTGGCTTTGAACTTAGAGATTTGCGCCTTCTTAAAGTCCAAAGTTCAAAACTTTTTCAGGTGCAATCAACACTTGTAGAATAATTTCATACTGATTTTTCCTTGACTTATCAAACTCCCCACTAGTAAACGGTGGGATTGGATCCTCATGGGATTAATTGAAAAGCCTGGACACCCTAAGTTACAAAAAAATGTATCGTTGTGTGTTGACGAATATACAAGTACCATGAGTTCATTATAAAATGAAGCATGGAGACCCACCCGAGAAGAAGAGAATAGTTACCTGGGCAGCAGTCTTTCTCTTGGACTTTGCAATTTCTTTGAGTACCTCACATTCCATGACTTCGTTGGTTCCCAAAAGTGTTCCTCTAGCACCTAAAGGTGAGTATGCAGTAACATGGATGCCCTTTGCCTCACAGAACTTCCTCAGCTTCTTTTGCTGCCAAAGTGGGCTCATCTCCACCTTGGTATATCCTACCCCAAATATATATAGTGGTAAACACGAGCAAAAGTAGGTTTAGAAATCACTTCAAGAAATAAATCACATAAGACATCTTGCATGCAACTTAAAAATTGAACCAAATAAGTTGAAGATTGTATAAAAAAGAATAGATATTCTAGTCGGTTACAAAATTATTGCTAGCACATTTCACTATTGAGTAAATCACCAAAACCACCCGTCATGTTTCTAGAAATTACTTATCGCCTCCTCGCGTTGGGAAATTGCCAATTAACCACTGTTCCATAACCGATTACCCCCGTCATGATGTAACCGTTAGGAAATTTGACAGAATTTGTGTGACATTGTGAAATCGTATATACAATGGACAAAAATGTCCTTTTTTAGCTTGTGAGAGGTTGTAGAGGATTGAAATAGTTTTTCAATGATGTAACGCTGACATTAGCGTCTTATTCCTCGTAGCGCATGAATCTCGGTTTCTAGATTTGACCGAAAGGTATGGATCACCATGACTTCGAACAGAGGCATATTAAACCTTCCCGGAATAGTCTCGACGAGACGAACAAAATGGACTGGTCAAATTTGATTTTCGAGCTGTTTTGAAAAATGTAGATTTGAACATAGATGAATACAGGGTGGTGTTTCGGTGGCTCACTACAACAAAAACTACCTATGGCGACGAAAGGTGAATTTCCTCGCCAAATGAGAGTATTCTATGTCGAGGAAATCGATTTCGTCGGCAAAGAGTACTCTATGTCGACAAAATTATATTTCCTCGACAAAAAGTAAAGATTTGGCGAGAAAATGAATATTTCCTCAGTAAAGGGCACACATTTGGCAACAAAATTAACTTTCCTTGCCAAAAAGCTAAGATTGGCGGGGAAATGAATATGTCCTCGCTAAAGGGCACCCATTTCGCGACGAAATTATTTTTCCTCGCCAAAAAACTAAGATTGGTAACGAAATTATTTTTCCTCATCAAAAAGTTAAGATTTGAATATTTCCTCACTAAAGATCACCCATTTGGCGACAAAAGTTATCTTTTCTCACCAAAAAATCTAAGATTTGATTCCTTCCCGTGGTTTGAATTAGAAAAAAAATATAAAAGGGTTATAGAAAAATATTAAATTGTCACAAATGTTAAATTATAAAAAAATTAAATTAGAAAGGTATAAAGACTTATAAAAGGGTATAGAAAAATACTAAATTATAAAAATAAAAACTTTAGTAAAAAAAAATAACATTAAAAGATTTAAGAAACAAGTTTAAAGGAACACTATAAAGAGACTAAAATTAGACAAAAAGATTTTAAAAAAAAGTTATTGAGGTGAAAAGAACTACAAAAGGTTTATATATTAAAAGTTGTAGTACTTTGCATTGAAAAGGAAGTTGGCGTGATGGATGGGTCGCGCGTTGCTAGATGGTCACTGATTCGATTCCCAACGGAGGCGGAGAAGCTGGGAATTGGATTTATTTTTTTTTTCTCTCAGGAGTTTTAGGGAGAAAAAATTTCCTCGCCAATTGGCTATAATAGGCAAGGAAAACACAATTTCCTCGCCAATTGACAAGAATAGGCGAGGAAAAATTTCCTCGCCAATTGTTCAGAATAGGCGAGGAAAATAAAATTTCTTCGCCAATTGTTCTGAATAAGTGAGGAAATTTTCCCTCACCAATTGGCAAAATAGGTGAGGAAATCTATTTTTCCTTGCTAGAATACCTTCTGCGACAACCTTTTAGTGAGGAAACCTGGCAAGAAAATTTTTCCTCGCCAATTCCTATTGCAAGGAAATTTGGTCCTTTGGATTGAAACTGGAGGAAACCTGGCAAGGAAATTTTTCCTCGCCAATTCCTATTTTTCCCTGACCAGTTAATGTATCGAAGCACTGATCATTTCAAAGAAAAAAATGCAAGAGCAAAATAGGGAAAGAGTAACCATAGCTCTTAAATTCAAACCCACGATTGGTTTTCTGCATCTACTCTACCAATTTCTGCGTTGTAATTGGTCTTGACCATCTAGTTGCATAATGTTTAATTGTGCACGCAATGCTCTCTACCTGGAGTGCTTTAGTCACTTGGTTGGCTTCGGTTGGTTTTTGCAAGGAAGCATCGTTAATAGTGGAACTACCATCACAACTGCTTCTCAACTTTATGCACTGTAATTTTGTCTCCCTTTAAATTATAAGAAATCGATAAATTTTGTTTTGTCGGCACTTTAGATGCTTCACCAATTTTCTGTTAATATATATTACCTAAATTATGATTTACAGTTGACGACGTTTATTAATGCCACACGAGAACGTGCTTACTTAGCAGAAGACTTTTTTTTTTTTCACCAATCAGACTCTTTTGACCAGCTTACGCAAACCTCAATTTATTTCTTCTTCAGTCTGGTCAAAAGCAAGCCGTCTCTATGAAAAATATAAGTAATTAAAAATTGACACTGTTTCTAAAATGAACAAAAAAAATGAGTCAGAGGAAATATAAAATGGCTAGTGATTTCCACAGCACCTATTTTGATAACTGCACCCCACTTTTTGTCTTGTACTAATATTTTTACACAAAACATAACAAGAATTACTCCGGTTTAATGTCTCTATGAGAACGTCAGCATCGAGAAATCAAGTACCAACTCGTCAGCATCGAAAACGTCAGCATCGAGAAATCAAGTACCAAATATAATGACAATGGTTGAGGGTGGGTTTGGCAAAAGAAGTTAAGCCAACTTTTGGCTTTTTGCTTATTTGAGGAAAAAAGTCACAAACAATTAGTAAACTAGTTTGGCATAAAAAAACTACTTCTAACTTTTTGCTTATTTCAGTCAAATTTTTGGCCTAAAAAGTTCCTAAAAGTTTACTAATTTGGCATAAAAAAAGGGTTTTCTTTATCTGGATTTTTAAGCCCAAAGTGTTTACTTGTTCCGGCTTTTTTAAGAACCAAAAAGTCAAAAGTTGGCTTAACTTCTTTTGCCAAACTCACCCTGAATCTATTTGAAAATGCACATGCAAATTACGGATGACAAGTTACAGACTAGGGTTGGCACCAATCACTCCCTAAAAAAATCTATCTTACCATTGACCAATTAAGTGTCAAGCCTATTATATAAACAACGTTAAATCACATTACCAAAGATGGGATCAAGAGATGACAAATGGTACCGGTCGTCTTTATGACTATTTTTAAAAATACTATTACTATATTAATATATCCACCCCGCTCCATCTCTGGCTCCGTCCCGGCTTTAAGCTAAAGTTCGTAAAACCATTGCTTTAAGTCCCTACACTACAAGAAAACGCCCTTTAAACGGCGCTTAGTAACCAGGCGGCTTTGGGGGCGTCGGTGCATGGCCAGCTATCAAGGCATTTATTACATTCAAACGCCGAGTCAAAGCTCACTCCGGCTCGCTCCGTTTCTTGGCTACAGCTATCTTTCCACCACTTAACGACAAAGTCAGTAACGGAGTTAAAAAAAAAAGGGGCAGAGTTATGACACGCCAAAAGATATCCCCTCTCTCTCATCGACATTACCCACCACCACTTCGGCATTCACTCTTCTCTCTCTCTCTCTCGCACCCACCGATACAACTCCCCTCTCTCTCGTCGATATCCTTTGGTCGATAAATGATATCAATCTAGACGACGGTATTACGATGATATGGATCTCCGTTCGTCGATCGATCCACTCTGTTTCAGGATTTTGCAGATTTCTCTGTTTGGTAGGTATTCCGACTTTGTTAGGTTAGCTATTTCCGATTCGATTAAGTTTTGTTAGGCTTCAGATTCTGTATGGCTAAATTGAGTCGGTTCCTTCTCGTTAGGTTTCGTTCGATTGTATCTGTTCGCAATAGCTTCTTCGATCAATCTATCCTTCAATTAGTTCTCAATTCATTGTTTGGTTCAACAGCCGTAAAACTCATTTTGATCTAGGGTTAAATAACGATTCCTCTCTTTATTGTTGATCTGTAGGTTCAGATCTGAGTTCAAGTTAGAAGCTCAAAGAGGCAAGATTGTGAGCTATATACTGATGATCGGTGATTTTCTTCCTTTAATCGTAAAATACGTATGTGGATCGGTTATATTTGTCCTTTGATCATTTATGTGTGTGTGTGTGTTTATGTTTATGTCCGTTTTCTGTAATAGATGCTTTATCTCTCGTCTTATATTTTCTGATCTACTTCTCATCTCCAATTTTACAGGGTTTTGGTTTGGGATTTGAAGTCTTAGTTCATTAAATTATTCTGGAATCGTAAGCTGGTAAAGTCTTTGTTAAGCTACTTCTTGTTCAACTTTATTATACTGGTTCTGCCCTTTGTTATACTTGTTTCTTTCCCCTTCTGCAATGTGCATATGATACGCAGTAAAATGAATGCTCAATAACAAGACATTCTTTGTTTGTTTTTCTGTCTCCTAAAAGGTTAGTTGGTCAGCTATTGATTAAGATACTTAGTAATGACACATGTTACTCAACTATGGATGATTACATATATGTTTAATTCCCCTGGAATGGTATTGTTGGAAACTTGGAATCTCTCTCTGTTGCATTTGCAATTCTTTTTGGTATACTCTTCCCTGGTGATAGTGATGATCTCACTTTAAGTTTGCATTGCAGATCAAAATTTGAAGTTTCTCACTTTACGTTTGCATTGCAGATCAAAATTTAGCTTTGCGGAGTTGAATGTGTATAGGTATTGATTTAACTGGAAAGAGGATGGAGTTGTTAATGGTAGAAGTGCAAAGCAACAACATATGAGATGCACAAGGGTGTGACAATGTCTTATTTTTTGCTTTGAGGACAGTGATTATATACGTGTGTTACAATTGTAATGTTAATTTGATTTCCAGTTCTTTTTTCTTTTTTTTAGTTTAGCTTCAGGAGTTCCTATTTTGTAATGGATTAAACTATAATATGTACTTAACAATGTTTTTGGCAGGTACTTCTATGCAAGCACAGCTGGATGGAAGCCTTATCTTAGATATAACTGGTCTCAAACTCAAGTTGGACCTGGGGATAATGGAATGAAACACAGTGATGTGATAGTAGATAAAATCCTACAGTTTTTTTTGTTATGTAAACATATTCCTTACTGAAACGCATTTTTGGTGTTGGGAATGAATATTAGTTTGGTTTGTGTAATTATTTATTGGCTAATAGTAATAAATGTTTTGGTAAGATTTTCGTTTTGTATTGGTTTGCTGTTGAGGGATCTTTACCTTGAATTATTTATATTATATATGCTTCTAGAGGTTGGAACTTGTTCACCTTGTTTATATTATATAACTAGGAATTGCCCGTGCCTGAAGGCACGCCGCAACACGTTATAAATACAATTTAAATGGATTTATCATTCTTTACATTTGACCTCCCCGCTAAAGAAGCCAGCTTCGAATCATAGTGCCGTGAAAGTTGATTTATCATTCTTTAAATGGATTTATCACTCTATTAAACGTGCCACAAGTTTTAAACACCGCTAAAATGAGTTATCAAACCACTCCCGCCAACGAAGCCAACTTTTTCTGAGTAGTCGTTCTTTTTTTTCTTTTTCTTTTTTTAAATGAGTTTAAAAACTGAGTTCATCTTGTGGTTTGTCCTGTCCGAAAACACTTCTCAAAATATAAGCCATCAGCAAACGAAAGCACTTCTCAAAGTCTAAGCTATCAGCAAAACTGTTATTGATAAGGATATGAGAGAAACAGGAGTGTCTATTACGTCATGGCCAACACTTGGAAAAACAAAAAAGCTAAAAACTATCAACTGAATGTACCCTAAAACACGTTCTGTAATGCATTGCCTTTCTTAATGAACTTGATAATAAGCATCACCTCCAACACTTGAAGTAAGATGGATACATTTGCACTCAAAATCAAAATTGTTACTGAAATTAAATCAACAATATAATAAAAACTGTCTTTAAGCAATTGCCTCCGATTTTTAATTAGTAAAAGAAACACAATTGCCAAAGCTAAGATCTGTTCCTCTTTGCAAACCAAACACATCCTCTTTACAATTCGAACATCGTGGTCATTTACAATTCCATACCCACCAATGTACCCACACACTGGCAAGAATTAACAAACCAAAGCCTTCAAAAAATAAAAAATATGTGAACCAGAGAGGGTTAAAGTTGATCGACCATTCAAGGTGAGAGACATGAACGTTGAAGTTTGAGCTCTTCTTTCTTATCGTATTGGAAAGCTCAAGCCTTTTTATTCACCCAAGTTTGCGAATTGGTGCAAATAACTTGATCTTCCTTGTAAGTAGTCATGGTCCACACACCTCCCTGAAATTCAATTTGAGAAAGATCGAACTTTGTAAGATATAACACCACTAAATTCAAAACAATTAGTCGTAGGTATTCTTAATCACATGCGCTGATCCACCGTACTTAACAAAGCAAAATAATAGCAACAAATGCAAAACTTTCCCCATTAACTCACCACCAAACATTCCAAAATGCATAACTCGAGCATAATAAATTTAGAACTTCTGCTGAAAAAGCTACTACTCATAGCCTAAATAGCATTAAAAGCTCCATTTTTTCAGTAGCACTCATGTAGAACAAAGGATTAAGAGCAAATGGCGCAGGGTTCACCTTAAGTTGCCACTTGCTTACCATATGAAAAGAAGCCAAAAGAAAACTCAAGCTACCAAACCAATCAAATCTTGTATATTTCGATATTTATTATGGAGAACAACTGGGGCATGTCCCCTCCAAAGACTAAAACTCATGTTATTGAGAGAAACCAATGCAATCAGGACGACATTGGTAGCAATATGAGGGAAATCCCATCAGGCAACAACTATTTCGATTTAAACCAAAAGCAAAACTAAAAAAAGAGATGCTATGGTTGTGTGTAAGCCTTAAATGATATGCAGTAGGAGCCTATTGCTCAGAAAGGGTACTTTCAAGCCTAACTGAAATAGCACAGGATCCATTGGCCTTTCGATTCCAAAACCCAAACACACGCAAGGTTTTAACATTCAATGCGCACTCCATATTAAACACAAAAAATGCAAAAATAATAAATGCCAGAATTAACAAAAAGAAAGGCCATGTTTGTGCTTAAAAGATATGCTATGAGCAACCTATACCCAGTTTATGCTAAAAACCTATTTAACATCTGAATACAGAAAAATGATTATCGAGTAATCACCAAAATAGTGTGCCCTTGAAAGTGCATAAAGTGCACATAACACTTGTGGGTACCTTGAAGAAAGTATCAGGGAGAGATATTTATGCATGCATCTCCTTCTCCATTGCTCTATCTCTTCAACAGCCCTTGACTTAGGTGCGGACAAAGATAAATCCCTGAACACAATCAAAGAGGGAGAAAATGAAAAACTACCGTTGTGAATGCCAAAACAAAGGACAAAGTTGAGTTCAACGCTGGTTATCTATATAACAATCCTCACAATTGACAAATGGCTATGGATGAACTTGCTCTTAGTTACGAAGAACAAAAGTCAAATATAGCTATTTAATGGCAGATATCTCTAACTGAGTTTCAACCAAGTATGAACAACAAAATCTTTACTGATTGTTGTTTGGAAAAGGAAAAGGGGGGAAATCCATGCAGCGAATCATATGTAAATTTCCACGGTACTTGTGCCGAGACTTACTTTCATAGGATATAGTTGCAAGAATAAGGTCAAATGGACAGAAGAATATGAGCTCAATTGTGGCAATCTACACTCTCTCAATTGAAAATCAGATGGTCTCATTCAGGCCTCTGTAAAGTGAAAAGACAGTGAATTCCTGCAACCACCAATTTGGAAATGCACACCCAACAATTTGATAACCCGTGCAATTATGCATGTAAAGCTACCAAAATTAGCATTAGGACTCATCGAAAGATTAAAAAAAAAATCCCAATACCGAATATTGTCAATGTGTTGGCAAGAACTAACAAATGCCAAATAGTGCTTCAAACTTAGCAAATCAAATCATGTTCAACAACATGAGGAATTATTTTGTTTATCGGTAGGAATCTCTTTCATTATACTACCTATGTGTGATAATTGGAGAAGACAAAAAACTAAAGTAGTACACATATATGAGTTGAGTGGAGCCTATTGAAAATACTAAGCCAGATTATGTAAAAGCCCTAACCCTTCGAAATATAAATGACTCAATACTCTGACCTTTGTCCATTTTTTACCAAAGATAAATGAAGTTGTCTTTATTAGTAAACCAAGATTGATCACCACAAAGTTTCGAGAATTTATGGAGATCAGCGAATCCATAAGCCAAGATTGATCACTAAAAATGGTCATAAGAGAAAGTGCATTTCTGATTGGGATTGGGGTTACATTCACTTAATCGCACCAAAGTTTCAGCCACGGTTACATTCTATAGAACTATACCATTGAAAAGAAAAAGACTATGGTTTGACACTATCATACTAAGACCCCCATATCAAATAGAAGTCGCACAATTAATTAGAATCAAGAGTAAAAACACATATAACAAAGCATGGAGAAAGAAGAGGGTAACGTTGTGCAAAAGTAAAAAGAGAAGGAAAGCGAAACACAATAAGAATTTGTAGAGCTTGGGTTCATTAGATAAGCACAGTGCAAAAATTTATAGAGCACAGGTCCATTCTCGTACCTGCCAACACATATACATAGCCCAGTTGATAGGACTAAAGAATAGATGACACCAATCGCTCACAAAGGCGCACAATGGCTTTCAGGTCAACTTGATTCTGGGCTACGAAATTGATGAATATTTAGATTAGGACTCTTGTTGAATGCAGTTTAGAATAATCAATTTAAACCATAACAAAGGCAACATTAACTCACAAATAATATTTGAGATCTCATGCTTTAGTTTAGAAAAGAAAGAACAAAAGAAAAGTGAAACAAAAAAAAGGTTAAACCATGAACAAACTGGGATGCATGGTATGAAATAATTTGGAAGATATAGACAAACTTCGTCCCATTTTTTCCTTCTACAACTCAATAGTCGAACATATAACGAAATGGAAATGAAAGAATAACAAAAAATAAGCAAAGAGAGATAGTGTGCGAAAGGTGATCTACAATATTGGAGTGCATATGCTTCGTATCGGAAACAATGTGTGCTCAATGAAAGAAGTATTTTGGAGTGCATATACTACAGTACTTCTTATTCGACCCCAATCTAAATTAACCATCGAATCCTCTTGCATTCGCAATCCAATCCATCTATGAATGGGAGTTGATTCCTAGTTACAGGCGATAACACTTACAAAGACAGCCACATTGAGAAACCGTGCTGCAACTCTCAATTTCTGATGGCTTATGATATTGTTGTTGCCCTGTTTGGATGGAATCATAAAAAGAAAAATACTTCACCATCTCGCCACCTAACCCTTGCTAGAATTATTAGAACAGAATTAATTGGACCCGCCTAGAATTAATTGGACCCCAATGCATAGGTAGGATAGGAACGCAACAGAAAAATCTTCTTCTTTTTACATCCTTTCATGAAGAACAAATACACGATCATCATATTTACAGGAGGAAAATTCAGACGTTCCTCCCTTCAAAGCATTTCAAGTAGAGTAATTGCACAAAATTTGTGGAAGCCCATAATTCTTTTTGTTTTTTTGTTCTTGTGTCCTTTGACACCGAACAAAAAGCCAAGCCTAGCCAAGCCAATAATTAATTATGGTTTCATTTGTATCATGCATTTTTACACACCTTGAATGCAATAAAAGCCCAGAAATATTGTGCGCCCTAGCTGCCCATAACCCATAGAGAAACCAAAAACCGGCTATACTTGCAAAGTTTAACCCAAAATAAAAACATGGATTCCATTTATCTCAAATAAAGAAATAACAAAAGTTGTACTTAATTGAGCCTACACAACCATTTGGTTCTACATAAAATTAGTTCGTCAGTTCTTCGGAAATATAAACAAGCCCTAAAGCATAAAATTAATAATTCAATTCTCCTTTTTTCTTTCCCCTTTCCCATTCCTTTCCTTCCCACCAAACATAAAATGGGAGAAAAATAGGTAGTAACACAGTATAATCATGAAACCCAATACAAAATTTGAACACACAGGCTACAATTGAACCAATTGGCAGTCACACAGAACTCTAAGAAATAAGAACTCAATTACACTAATACCTACATAGGTACGTATTCACACACACACACACACACACACACACACACACAAACATACACACATATCCATCTATTATCTAGTAGGAACTCCCTTCTAGGCTGGTTTACACTTTATTTTCTTCCTAAACTACCCCTTTTAACTGTGCAAAGAACTGTCGAAGAAAAAAAAACTGCTACCCCAAATTTCTTCTCCCCCTCCCTTCCTTCTTTTCTACTTTTACGTCCCCGATTCCGGTACAGATTAATCTCAATTCAAGATTTTCTCTTCCCTCCCTTGCATAATACGATGGAGGAGAAAATCGTGTTATAGATATGTGCGCATGAATATAAATATATACACTTACGCTTCGTCTTTGACGGCAAGATTGAGGAGAGAGAAAAGCACAGCCTCGTTGGCCTCTACAGAACCATACCGGATCATATCGACCAGCGGTGCCACGGCGGCCGAGAACTGCCGGCGACACCGGTGGGAGGTCTTGGTGAGTCGTCGGATCTCTTTCCCGAGGGCATTTTTCACCGTAGTATTGGTAGACAGTCTTTTCATTTGGGCAAAGAAGGGAGAGAATATAGATAAGGCCCTGATTTTGGATTCAAAATTTGAACCGAAATTTTTTTATTTTTTTTTTCAATGACAGCCCATCAATTGGACTTCCGCCCTTAAACATGAGAGGTATTTACGGGAGTGCCACTCAAAAGTTAGTTTGTGAGAGAGATATTTTTTAGCCGTTAGATTTGGCGGAATGAATGGTTGAGATTCGTTAAAAGAGCATATTATTTTGGTATCTTTGGAGATACCCTCCTTGTTTTGTTATATAGATTATGTTTTGGGAAAGGAAACAAGTAGTAAATGGAGGTTGGAACTTGAAAGGCGGCCGCGTGACAACTGAGAAAAAGTTAATGCGGAATCCGGCGTTTTCCCAAAGAAGCGTCCTTGAATGAATGATGACGTCATGTGGCCTGCGGCACTTTAAAAGCGCCGGCCCAATAAGACGACGGCCACGTCACCGACGGCTGGTGTAAAGCGCCGGGAAGAGTAATAAAGGCGTTTATCGGGTCTTTAATGGCATTTTTTAAACGCCGTGAATTGTAGAATTTCTTGTAGTGCTGGCTCTGTCAGCAATTGCTTGTAACGAGTGGCTCTTGCAACCAACTCAAACAAATCCCTGAAAGCCACATCCACAAACTTTTTCTGTAATTCTAAATAGAATTCATTTTGGGCAAGGTGAACATACTCGGTTTCTTGTAAAACAACTCTACATTTTAAACGAGTAGTTTTAAACCGAGTAATATAAGTTTCAGGTGGTTCTCCAGGCGTTTCGTAAAGCCTAGAGAGATCAACCAAATTAACCTCTTGCTCTATACGATAGAATTGTTTATGAAAAAGTTCTTCTAATTGGGTCAAAGATTGGACCGAATTAGTAGGCACTACAAGAAAAAACACCAATGGTGACACGAAAAACTGTCACTGAAGGCCCAATATTTGTCACCGATTATCATCGGTGACACAAAATGTGGGTGTCATTGTATCCATGTTAAAGCAGTCGTAGTTAATGAGTTATGAAATAACCTCATCTTCAGAAACTCATTGCTTGCTGCTTCACCAAACTGAACAGTGAAACGAGCAATATGTTCCACTGTTGATCTAGTATCTTCGCCTGAAAACTGAACGAAATCTGGGACTTTATACCCTTTGGGAAATTTCACTCGATCAACTGCTTCATTATATGGTTTCTTATACACCGGTTGACCAAATTTCTGCAACGCAGGACCAACTGGTCTTGAACATACTCAATCACTTGACCTTTACTAAGAAGCAATGGATTTTGAGGTTGAGGAAGCGGTAGTAAGCCTCCTACAGAAGCACCATGTGATCCTCAAGTGAATAGAGGATTTGGATCCTTCCATTGTTCCGGAATAGCACTAGGATGGGATGTTGCACCCATCTTCAATTTCCCTCCAATGGAAACATCTTCTTGCCCCCCTGGCTGATATGCACGGGAATTAAAAGAAGAAGCCTGATATCCGCTAAGGATAAATCCTTGTGGACCAGGCATTTTGGGCGGAGCTTTATTTGAACCATTGCCCTTTGCCATAGAAGCAACTGGCGTGAGTTTGTCGTTTAGAAGAACCATCATATCCTTGATAGTTTTTGTGAGATCCTCTTGAGATTCTTTCATCTTCTAAAGTGGACCAACAATAGAAATAGTCAGTCCCTCCGATAAACCAACATTAGTCTCAACACTACATAAAAACTACCTATGGCGACAAAATGTAACGAGAAAATTCAAATTTCCTCGCAAATGGGTCTTTATGGCGAGGAAATCGATTTCGTCGGCAAAGGGTACTCTATGTCAATGAAATTATCTTTCCTCGCCAAAAAATAAAGATTTGGCGAGGAAATTAACTTTCCTCGCCAAAAAGCTAAGATTGGCAACGAAATTATCTTTCATTGTCAAAGGGCACCTATTTCGCGACGAAATTATCTTTCCTCGCCAAAAAAGCTAAGATTTGCGACGAAATTATCTTTCCTTGTCAAAAAGCTAAGATTTGGCGAGAAAATATCGCTAAAGGACACCCATTTGGCGACAAAATTATCTTCCCTCGCCAAAGAGCTAAGATTGGCGACAAAATTATCTTTCCTCTTCAAAAAGCTAAGATTTGGGCACCCATTTGGCGACGAAATTATCTTTCCTTGCCAAAAAGCTATGATTTGATTCCTTCCCGTGGTTTTTATCTGTATTGGGGTTTTCCATGTATATATATATATATATATATATACAAGAAGTTTTCTATGAGGGCTCCCTCACAAAAAAAAGTACGGGAAAACAGTTGTGGATCGTTGGATGCTATACATATATACAAGAAGTTTCCTATGGAACACTCATCTTTGAACTTGTTAGAAAACCAAATAAACAAAATGAGGCCAGGAAGAGTGGAAACTAGAAAACAAAGGTAGCCTTGTAACATGCTGCCAAACAGCCATAGTGCTCTACAATTTCATCCACTTGACTGAATTCATGCGACAAGTGTAGTATCTAGTTTTATGTTACAAGTTATTGAATCTAATTTACCTATTATCAACATGGTTCTTGGTTGGATTAGTAGACTAGTTTACACATCCATGCAGTATACAAACAAGAAATAACCCTTCTCAGATAGAAGAAAAACAAGATGAAATATAATAGTACTCTCCTTTGAATTAGAAAAAAAATATAAAAGGGTTACACAAAAATATTAAATTGTCACAAATGTTAAATTATAAAAAAAAAAAAAAATTAGAAAGGTATAAAGACTTATAAAAAGGTTATAGAAAAATATTCAATTATAAAAAATAAAAACTTCAGTAAAAGCAAATAACATTAAACGATTTAAGAAATAAGTTTAAAGAAACACTACAAAGAGACTAAAATAAAATAAAAAAAATTAGTGAGGTGAAAAAAATTACAAAAGGTTTATATATTAAAAGTTGTAGAACTTTGCATTGAAAAGAAAGTTGGTGTGGTGGATGGCTCGCATGTTGCTAGAGAGGAGGTCGCCGGTTTGATTCCCAGTGGAGGCGGAGAAGCTGAGAATTGAATTCTCTTTTTTTTTTAGTTTCAAGAGTTTTAGCTTGGAAAAATTTCCTCGCCAACTAGTTAGAATACGCGTGGAAAATTTTTCTTGCCAATTGTTCTGAATAGGCCAGGAAAACAAATTTCCTCGCCAATTGGCAGAATAGGCTAGGAAATCTATCTTCCTCGCTAGAATACCTTTTGCAACGACTTTTAGGTGAGGAAACCTAGCGAGAAAAATTTTCCTTGCCAATTCCTTTAGCGAGGAAATCAGGTTCTTTGGCAAGGAAACTAAATCCTCGCTATAGCCCTTTTTTTGGTGTAGTGCAATGATAACATCCCACATGCTAATAGCCATCCTTTGATAACACCTTTTCCCGCCATCTTGTCGACTTTGCTTGCCTTAAATATGTCCCACTGTGCGTGCCAAAAATTGTTGACACGAATTTCTCTAGGGACAGTAGAAATTATGAAGCCAATTACACTAAGTGGTTGTGTAAAAGTGAGAGGATGTGCAAGGAGATATCAAATCTCCAAGTGAAAGATGGAAAGTACACCTGAATCTATATACAGAAAACCTCCTTCGAGCAATGCGGAAAAATGGTATACAGAGTTACTAAGTTAATGTGGTTCGAATGCCTTGAACAAGGACTTCAACAAACAAAGAAACCTAGATTATATAGAAGAAGAAGAAGAATAATAATAAGAAGAAGGGAGATAAGAAGTGACTGACATGGTTGAGAAAGAAAGAGAAAATAGACTAACTAGATAGTTAGAGGTTGATACTAAAAACAAAACAACTTGCTGCTGTGAGCTTTGACAAAGAAAGAGAAAATCGACTAACTAAATAGTTAGAAGATGATACGAAAAACAAAACAACTTGCTGCTGTGAGCTTTGACGGTGCATGGACCCTTTAAATGCAGGCCAAAGGTTGATATTTACAAGGTTGGCCGATCTTGTAACTGCTGGAGATAACCATCCGCTACTTAGAACCATGATCATTAAAACTTGGTTCC
>JADGMU010001192.1:0-50000 GCA_016920895.1 Vaccinium myrtillus | reverse complement strand
GACCACACTCAAACCTCCAAAATTTTGACTAAGGCATGAACAGGAACACTCACTCAAACACTCTCGACCTAGCACCTAAGGCACCAAAAAGAATGAAAACTCTCTAAACTCCCCCTCACTAAAACCCTCAAGAACAAACACCTATATGATGAACAACAATCCCACCGGCATGCTATGGCACAAAAATCAGCCACTGAGCTACATGCATCTCTTTCCTACAATATGCCCAGACCATGGAGAATCAAAATATGAAAAGCAAAGCTCCCCTTCAAAGATGCACCCAAAAAAAATACATGCACACATTCAAGCATTTGATGACACGAAAGATCAAGTATTCACACACAATGTGACGACTTGCGATCAAATTTTAAAGTACCAAAATCACAAGCACCTAAAATCACTTCTCCCCCTCACAAAAAGCTTATATGAAAAGAGCAACCACTCAACACTAAAAGACCCTAGAAAATCAAGGCCTATCAAAAATCAACACTCCTCCTAAGCAAATGCATCTCTCCCATGAATGAAGACACAAATAATGAAGTGATTAGCAAATGAAAACACAAATGTGACTCCCCCTCCCAAGATGCATTCTAATGAGATCACGATATGCAAGCATTCACAAAATCAAGCATTTAACAATGAGGCTTACTCACATCATGGACTAGAACAAGATATGAAAAGACTTGCTATGAGAGACGAATTTGAACACATTCGAGATACCATTGGCAATGCATAGCATGACAATATCATGAGCTAGCACAATCAACAAGCAAATTTCATGCTTTCTACTATCAAAGTGAGTGGGTGAACTCTTATAGAATGGTTCAAGAACCCCAAGAATGCCAATGGACACCCACCCAAATCCCGAGAAAATTCCCCCAAGATAGATAGATGAAGTCAAACCATAAGGCACTTGGACCTAAAGACTTCACGCACAAACCCTATTTCAATTTCCATGACTCAAGAAGGACACACAAATCTAGGATGGTGCAATGATTAGGTAGCCATTCGCCTAAGGTGCGAGATCAATGAAGCGGGGGTGCACTAGAGCAACAATCCCAAATCTAGAATTAAACTTTTTCACAATGAATGCCCCCTTTTTTGTTTTTATTATTTTTCACGATTGGGGTCTTTTCAACAAGAGAATTTTATCTTTTGAGCAAGGATCTCACTCTTTTATGCACCAAAGGAAGCTTTCACACTAATCCCTAAACGGTAGCTCTTGAGAAAAATCAATGGGGGAAAGCATCTAAAGGTGAACTCAAGCATTTGGTCAATCAAAAATCCAATCAAGTAGAATTTAACCAAGATAAGAATGAGAACCCTTAGACACCACATGGATCAAGCCCCAAAAGAGTGTGTGCAAATAGAGGAGAGCATGAGATTCACATAAAACAAGGAACCCCTCATGATATTAGCATGAATGCACTAATCAATGATTCCAATGGATATTCTCGAATCTCAATGCTCAACCAACAAGATTTCCATACTCATTCTCATGCATGACGAAGGAAGTATTCAATTGACAAGCACACAAGCATTCGACAAGCAAGCACACAAACAAAATAACCAAGACATGACCTTAAATGCATGCAACAAATGAAAACAAAAGACAAAATGAAAATCAATGCAAACACTAAATAAAAACACATGACCACTCTAGACTCAAACATGACATGAAGCACACAAGAGTGACATGCAACCCAACTAAACTCGATGAAGAGAAGAAGAACCCCCAAACTCTCTAAGAGTATTTAGAGGTTGTGAGACACGTGAAGCATGATCAACTTTCTTCCAAGCATGATTCGATTTGTTTTGAACACAAGAAGCACTTTTCAAATTCTTAGCATGCAAAGACAACTTGTTTATCTCTTCAACAATGTAAGACGATTGAGTAGCAAGATGAGACAACTTGGTGAGAAATTCATCATTTTGAGACTTAGGTGGTGAAGGAGTAGCACCATGAGGTCTTCCAACATTAGGTTGACCAAGAACCACGCTACGTGGAACAAAACGGTTCATGGGTCTTTGAGTTTGAACCCTCTTGACACTTTCTCTTTTCAAGCGATAGCAAAAAGGATGAATATGTCCTTCAACCCCACAATGGTGACAAGTCAAGACTTTCTTCTTAGGAGACTCACCCCCTATTGGCGTGGTCTTGCTAGAGAGAAAATCACCAACCTTAGACTTAACACTCACAAACATCTGATTGCAATGAGGTTGAATATGTCCCTCCACACCACAAAGATGACACATAGGAGTTTTTTTCTTAGAGGACTCTAACACCACCGGAATGGGCATTCTAGAGGAAGAAGGACTAGAAGTAGTCCCGGCACTCACAAAAGAGATCTTCTTACTAGGCTCATCACTAGACTTGGATTAAAGTGAAGGAGGATCTATAAAGCCTAAACAACTCTTGTCTCTAAAAGACCTAGTCATTTCGGCTAGACGTGTAGCCCCACACTCATTCCTCTTAATGGCTTCACTAGCCTCACCAAGATCTCTCTCAAGCTCACTAATCCTAGACTTAGCCTTCTCAATCTCTTTCAAACCCTCAATCTTTTCTTTCTCAATGATGGAAAATTTATTGGTTAATTTGACTATATAAGCCTTAAGCTCTTCTAACTCACGAAAGGTAGCAACAAGATCCTCCCTAAGGGAAACTTTCTCTTTCTCCACAATTTTAAAGGTTGACTCTAAGCTCAACTTACACTTGGCTATCTTCTCAAGATCAAGGAACAATTGATTATAGGCCTCTTGAATGTTCTCAAACTCACAAACTTCTTCTTCTTTTTCAACCTCAAGAGCTAACTTAACTTTGGCACTAGACATCTTGCTCACAACACTCCCAACACTAGAAGAGGAAGATTCGGATGGAGACTTGCGAGAGGTAGGATTTCCCTCACTAAGCTCATATGCCCCACACTCACTATCCTCATTGTCGCTATCATCTTCACATGACACTTTAAAACCCTTCTTAAATTTCTTTTTAAGAGTATTAGCACACTCGGATTGAATGTGCCCTAAACCGTGGCACTCACGACATTGGATACCTTGTGAAGTTTTACCCTTGTAAAACAAAAGTTTCTTACCACTAGTTCCAATGCCACTCGAAAGCTTAGGACTCTCACCTAGGTCTCTAGGTTTCCGAAGTGTCGCAAATCTCTTATAATTTTAATGAGCAAGGTCAATTCGTCATCATCAAGACTCTCATCGGTGTAGCTAGCCTCGGTGTTTTCCTCATTATCGATCATAAAAGCAATATCCCTACCGGCCTTGGATACGGACTTTGAAGGTTTGAAGTCCGACAAGTGGTTAAGTTCAAAGATTTGAAGTTTACCAACCAACTCAACAAAAGTTATGTCATCAACATCCAACCGTTCTTCTATGGAAGTCACTTTGGTTGGTCAAGAACCTAGAGGGATGGGACCTAAGGATCTTACGACCCACTTTGAGATTTGAAAGAGGTTCACCTAGGCTATGAAATGTGTTAATGATCTCGGTGAACCTAGTTATGAAGCTATCAAAAGTCTCTTCATCAATCATTTTAAGTTCCTCAAATTTAGTGGTGCACATTTGAAGTTTAGAGACCCTCACCGTTTCAATACCCTCATGAGAGGTACGAAGAATTTTCCAAGCCTCTTTTGCTGTGACACGAGGAAATGCGATTGACTTCGGATTTAGACAAAGCATTGTAAATAGCATTCAACGCACGCGAGTTCATCTCACAACTCTCAATGTCCGCCGGACTCCACTCCGATTCATTTTTCTTCTTAACCTCTTTAGTACTAGGATCCTCAATCTTGGGTTTTTCATAACCATAAAGCACGGACCTCCAAACCCTATGTAATGACCAGTGTTTTTATATGAATTTTTCTAAAATAATGTTGGGGAAATGTGAGAAATTGAAAATGAGTTAATGTCGGGCCAATGTGAATGTGGCAATTGCACTTGGGTTCATTTGTAAGACATTAGAAACTTAGGGGGTGTAAGTGCATAAAGGGGGGTGTATATATAAGTGTGTATGGCTGATTTTTTATCAAAATATACACTCCTTCCTCTCTCAAAAAATCAGCCCTCTCTCCCTCTTTTCTCCTCCTCTCAAAGTTCCTCCAAAATCTTCACCAAAATCCACCCCACTCCCCAAACTCAAGATTCAACCTCATATCCGTCATCTACGCATGTTTTGGAGTCCGGGACTCCGTAGTTTTGCTTGGAGCTAGCACATCTCGGTTGGGTTTGCAAGAAGGACTTAGGGCTTTCATTTCCTGCTCATTTGGAGCTCAATTCTTGAGGTAGGGGAACAAATTCTACTCAACTTGTTGTATACTTGTGATTTGTTGCACATACTTTATTCTTGGCCTCCGTCTCCATGAAAATCATGTTTTTTCCTAGAAGTGGGTTTTGTTGAATTTGGATTTTTGATCTAAGGATTTGGTAGTTGATTGATGCAATTGATTGTTGTTTTACCCTCCCTCCATGCCCATTAATTGCTTGACACTTCTAATTTTTTGCCTAAAACATCAAAATATGACTTGGGATGAAGTTTCATGCTTTGGGAAAAATTCGCAGGAAATCTTGGTTTCCCCAACCAGTCGTGTAAAAACCTCCAACCGGTTGGAATTTTCTGAAAAATTGTCCTTGTCTCAGTCTTGGCCCAACCAGCTTGGGAAAAAACCTCCGACGGTTGGGAAACGCTAAAATATTATATTTTCATCCTTTATCCTCCCCTTGAATATTTGACACATCGTACATC
Source organism: Vaccinium myrtillus (assembly GCA_016920895.1). NCBI lineage: Eukaryota > Viridiplantae > Streptophyta > Magnoliopsida > Ericales > Ericaceae > Vaccinium > Vaccinium myrtillus. The sequence continues at coordinate 45,244 of JADGMU010001192.1, read as the reverse complement.
CCTCCAACTTTATTTTGGCTACATTTGGGTAATGTAAGGAGTTGGTTTGACATTTCGATGCAAATGATAACGATGGGACAAAATGTGAAGTTTTGAAATGGGTTTTGAATCAAAAGTGTTTTATGGATAAATGTGAATACTAGGGCCACCATTCGGTGTGTCCCTAGCCATGGGTGAACGGAGTCCACGAAATCCGGCAAAGGGATTAATTCCCTATTAAAAATAAATGGATATTTTGAGATGTGTTTGGAAATGGAATATTTCATGAAAAATATGGCATTTTGGTATAATTGGATTCTTGGATACGTTTTTTGAATATTTGGGTATTAAATTTGACACTCTGATACGTTCTTGGACACGTGAATATTCCTTGGGATACTTGGACACATTTTTGGACTAACCTTGGTGTTCTTAGCGAAAATTGGCTTTTGGTACACGCAATTGAGAATTTGGTGAGTACTTGGGCTTTTGATGGGCATTTAGGCTATTTTCGAACATACCGGCATTTCCTTGGACGCATGGATCCTTGTTGGAGGAAGTGGAGGATTGCACTATGGTTTGTGAAAATGAGAGAAGGTGGGATGGTAAAGAATAGATGAGACGTTACAAATTTAGGATGAGTGTATGGTTGATGAGCGGATATGTTTTAAGATAGAAAGAGTCACATTATAATAATGTTGGTCTGTTATTAGCAGCGTAGCTGGGCATGGTGATTGTGGCCTGTGAAACACGAAATATATTGTTATTACCAGCGTAGCTGGGCATGGTGAACGTGGCCTATGAAACACGGAATATATATTGTGATTACCAGCGTAGCTAGGCATGGTGGACGTGGTCTATGAAACACAGAATATACAATTATTACCAGCGTAGTTGGGCATGGTGAATGTGGCCTGTGAAACACGGAATATATTATTCTTACAGGCTGGATAAGAGTATTTGGGACGTATAAAACCTAGTATGGGTTACCGGACCTAAAACTTCCCGATATATGTATAGATAGAGTTCATAGAGGAATTGAAGTGAAAAAGGGAGTTTAAGTAATTAGCACGTATGAAACACTCAAGATTTAATAAAAGAAGTTTTCATGAACAAAGATGACAAGTTTATAAATGTTAACACATGGACTTTTAACTTGATTCATATATCATTCATGAGTCATCACTTTTCAACATGAAACATCGTATTTGTCGAACCACCGTGTTTGTCTCATGCTCATTTCACGTGCACTTATCATCTTTATACACCTAGCGTTAGTAGAATGGTTTTCCTACTGGGTTAGTGTAGCTCAACCTATCAATTTTCAGGTACCCATCAAGGAGCATGACATGGAGTGCATACATACATTGGTTTTGAAAGCTAAATGGAGGAGTTACTTAGTCATCTTAGAACTTATATTTTGTTAAGGTGATTTTGTAACTTAATCAAGTTTTCTCTTTTGACATTGGATTGTAAATACAATTGAAACTTATGTATTTACATATTGGGGTTTGCTGGTACCCTTAGATTACTGTAACCTGTTCATTATTATATTTCTATGTCTTACGTGGAATTTGACGTGGCTCGTGGACTTGTTGACCGTCCACGTAGAATTTTCTTTATGAATTATCCTTTAAATTTTCGAGGATGTGACACCCTAACACCTAGGGCAATCAAGTGATTTTTCATTTTGGATTTCCAAAGCGAATATTCACTACCATCAAAGTATATGGGGGTCGAGCATATGAATTACCCTCCATAGGAACACCCCTATCCATAGTGCAAATAGGATCAACTCAGGTAGACAAACCAACAAAGAGCACACGGGCTCTGATACCAATTAAAATTATGCAAAGCACTAACGAGTCCTAGAGGGGGGTTAATAGGACGACAATTTAAAAATTTAAGCCTAATTATGAGAATCACAATCACCCAAGCTTCATGCTAATTGCCACAATTTAATTTGCAAGATATAAAGCAATTAAAGCAAAGAGACAAGACACAAGATATACGTGGAAACTACTTAGGGTCTAAACACCCTAAGCATAAAACTACGGCCTAGTCCTACTCATGCATTCCATAAATCAAAAGGTTTAAAAGAATTAACAAGACTAGGAATTACCCAACAAGCCCCTTGTGACACCTAGCTCCAATTCTTGACATAGTACCCCGTACCCCTCTTTGATTCCATGGTCTCCACAAGCACACCCGTCGTGATCTCCGAGTCAACTCGGCACCGGTCCAACTGGCTCACGTGGAAACAAGGCAACACAACATGATGTATAAAAAGATTTAATTTTTATGAAAGTTTTTTAAAACTAAAATCAACCTAGAGTGGATCCATGGAAAGGAAGACTCTAGATTGAAGAAAGATGAGAAGAGCAAGCTCAAATCATCAAAAACATCAAGGTCACAAAAGAGAGAAGGGATGAGACTCTCTCTCTAAAAAGGGGCTGATTTTTTCTCAAGTAGGTTGTATGAAAATAAAGGAAAAATGCCTTTTATAGCTCCATTTTTGTGCTCCCCAATTCACCCAATCAAAACAAGACACTAAGCCACTTAACGAGTCTGGCAGACGCGTGTAGACACGCGCAGACACTCCGATAGGATTTAAACACTTGGCACAATCTCAACAGTCAAAGCAACACCCCTGCAAACACGTGCAGACGCACTAAGTTCAAAGCTAAATCCAAATGCCAAAATCATGGGATTGTAAAACCCAAATAAAGCACTAATAAGCCAATATTATGCACATTAAAACATGTTATTTTGGATGGCCTAAATGTAAAAATGATATGCATGGATATACCTCATTGGATTGAGCTTCGAAACACTTGTTTTGGTTTTGTCTTGATCATGATGCTTGAGATTCTCGAATGGAGCATCTAGACTCAATCCTAAGCACTCTAACTCCCAAACCCTAATAACAAAATTACATACTCCAAAAGGCTTGACATAACCCGTAAAATGCCAACAAAACTAACAGAGATGTCCACCTTCAACATAATGGCACTTGGGACTTGGTATCTGATCGTGTCGTTTCCGTATCAAAAATAATTAATAAAACTGAACAATTACTACTACTCTAACGAATAGTGGTAAATATTTCGAGTATCACTCCACAGGATTATAAGGTCGAGTTGCGAAGTTTCAATTAATTTCTACTTCAATTCGAGAAAAGGGAGTTTGATTTGGTTTCCTAAAATTATTGAAGCGCAAGTAAAACAAAGCAATTAAAAAGTAGAGAGAATTTATGGTAGAAAGGTCTAGGGTTTCGAATCCACTCTTCCCCTTGTAACTTAAATATATTTCAATTTTAGGCCTACTATCCGATTCAACCCGAATACCGTAGGATTGCAAGCCCTAGCGATATCTGCTAATGATAATTTATGAATCACCAATCGGCATGGACTATCTCCGCCTAGCACGAATCGTCTTACTAGTACGAACCGTCTCAAATCGGCACGACTCGTCTCATCGGCACGACTCGTCTTACGTAGTATAATCCATCCAACCAGTTATCACAAAACAATTATGAACTGTTGTATGAACGTGCATAAAACCTAGGAAATCATGCACAAGATTTGATGGGAAGAATAAATAATATAATTAAATCCTTAAAAACCATACAACCATGATTCGAATAATAAAACCATAAATCAAAACATAAATAATGTTACTCGTGGTTCGAGCTTCATCTACACCCTAGAAAAGGGTTTAGCCGGACATTGGAGCGAAGGATCGAATGAAAGAACTGTTCTCGGTCGAAAAGGTGCATGCAGCCACTGTTACATGATAGCTCCCTCAAGCCGAAAACCCTTGTATTTATAAGTGAACCGGTATCCCTTAAAGCCTAAGCAGCCCTACTTTTTTTGCCCATATAATATTCTGCCGGAAATTGCCTTTATAGACCTCGTCCTCTTCTCTGGTCCACTCTAAGTCAAAATACTCCAATTGATAACCAATTGTTGGCCCACCAAGACGTGCATTACATCCTATTCCGCCAATTTCAATTGTAAAACGTGGACAAGGGAGTAGATTTCGTGAGGCCTCGACCCAATTATTATTCGGCACTAGGCTTTGCTTCGATATCGAGTAAAGTGCGCATTTTTAATCAAAGTGTCCAAATACCTGCAAGACAAATAAAATAAAGCATTAAACCCTAAGTAACAATGTAAATGGACGTAGCATGGATAAATTAAGGGGCGCTTATGTAAACATTTACGCACTCATCAGGATCTCTTCCGTCTGGAAAAACCACCGTCGGGTGTCGCTGGGTGTTCACTGTGAAATACCATCCATATGGGTCTGTTGAGCACTACAAAGCCCATCTTGTTGCTAAGGTGTTGATTATGCTAAGACATTCTCTCCCGTTGCCAAGCATGGGTATGTTCGTATTCTTCTCTCTCTTACTGCTAATCTCGGCTGACCCTTATTCCAATTAGATGTTAAAAATGCTTTTCTACACGGTGATCTTCACGAGGAAGTCTACATGGAGCAACCACCAGGGTTTGTTGCTCAGGGGGAGCGTAATCGGGTATGTTGCCTCCGTAAAGCATTGTATGGCCTTAAGCAATCTCCTAGATCTTTGTTTGGCAAGTTTAGCGATGTTGTTCTGAGGTTTGGCATGCATCGTAGCGATGTTATAACTGGTGATGATCAGAAAGGTATCGATGAGTTGAAAACCTTCCTACAACAATTTTATACCAAGAATTTGGGAAAATTACGATATTTCTTAGGTGTTGAGGTGGCGCGCACTAAAGGTGGTATTAGCTTGTCTCAGAAAAAGTATGTGTTGGATATTTTGCAAGAGACTGAACTATTGGGAAGTAAACATGTTGAGACCCCCATGGATCCTAACGTGAAACTATGTGTTGACTAGGGGGAGTTCCTCCCTAGTCCAGATCAATATCGCCACTTGGTTGGTAAGTTGAACTATGTTACAATCACACGTCATGATATTTCCTTCGCAGTTAGTGTGGTGAGCCAGTTTATGTCTGCACCTCGTCTTCCACATTGGGAAGCAGAATTGTGAAGTATCTTAAGGCTCATACAGGGCGTGGTCTGTTTTATCGGGCAAGTGGATACTTGTGTGTTGAGGCATTTATGGACTCTGATTGGGCAGGGTCTCCATCTGATAGGCGATCTACCACAGGATATTGTGTCTTTCTAGGTGAAAATCTTGTCAATTGGAAGAGTAAGAAACAAACTGTTGTTGCTCGATCTAGTGCAGAAGCTAAATATCGAGCCATGGCTAATACTACATGTGAGATTGTGCGGGTGCGCTCTTTCCTTGAGGAAATAGGATTCAATGTGCAGTTGCCTATGAATCTATTTTGTGATAATCAAGCAGCAATCCACATTGCATCTAATCCAGTTTTTCATGAGAGGACTAAGCATATTGAAGTTGATTGTCATTTGGTTGGCGAGAAGCTGACAGTTGGTGTGATTGCTACTCCCTTTGTGTCTACCAGCGCTCAGTTAGCTGATATGTTTACTAAACCGTTATTTAAGTCACGGTTAGAATTATTGTGTAACAATCTGGGACTTATTGGTATTTATTCTCCAGCTTGAGGGGGGAGTGTTAGAATATGTTATGTTATGATTTGTCCCACATTGGTTAATCACAACTTGTAAAAGGCTTATGCCTAATATAAATAAAACTTACGTGTGTGAGGGTTGGTTAACACCCTACATACACTTTACTTACACAAACAACAGAAATATCTACAAATAGTAATCTAAAGATGAAATAAAAGCACATTCTAAACCAAATGGTGAGCTCCCCCAATTTCTTATTCATCCACTGAGCTAAACTCTCTCTTTCTGAAAAAAGATTCTTCCTTTCTAGTGTACTCCAAAAGCACCTCAAGAAGGGGGAGCAACGAGCCAGAATAGCTCATGGCTTTGATGACTTCAGTGGATTCTCCGTCGTCCATCGAACACTAATTCAGAGGCATGCTACTATGTGCACCCCTCTTTTGGGCTCAAAAATGAGATTTTGTGACACAAATATGAGTTTTTCTGGGTCAAATATGAGATTTTGTGGCTAAAAATATGAAAGGGCGTACCATATGCAACTTTGACCATATCGACGGCCGAGATTGCGCCACATATGCAAAAAGTGACCCCCTATACCGGTCATCTTTCATCTCATATGGAGAGCCAAAAAAAATCATAAAACGTCGCGTGATCTCTCATATAACGGTTTTGGGTTTCAAACATCTCATATATGAAGCCACGAATGCTCATAAAAAGTACCACAAAAATTCGAAAGAGGCACAAAATGTCATATTGGCAAAAGTCAACCTCGTAAAACATGCCACAAAATCTCATATGATAGTTTTGGATTGTAGTGGAAATGTGATACATATTGTGTGTATATATATTGATGTGACATGTCTCATATAAGGTGTCACACAAATACATATTTGAGCCCACATTGAGTCATTACGAAATGTTACCACAAAATCTCATATATGCTTCGAAGAACACTCATATAAAAAGTCATTTGATATGAAACTTTTTGGTTTTAAAAATGAGTATTTGTCGAAGAATATATGAGTGTTTTGTGGACCACTATAGTCCAAAAATATTGTTGTGACGTGTCTATTTATTCATATGCATTGATAGTGACATGTCTCATATACGTAGCCACGAAAATAAATATAGGGACGCATATTTAGTCATATTCCCAAATTTCGTATATCGGTCCACAAAATCTCACATACTCAGCCACACATTCTCATATGGAAATCCATAAAATTTATTTACTATTTTTGGACTGTAGTGGACCACAAAAGTCTCATATTTTCTTTCACAAACACTCATTTTGAAAGTCACAATAGTTGTCACAAATTTTGGACTGTAGTGAACCACAAACATTCATATATTCTTCCACAAAGATTCATTTCTTAAACCACAAAATCTCATATCGATTATTGAGAACAATAATTCATACTTTGAGCCAGAAAATCTCATAACCGAAGCCACACAATGTAATATAAAAATAAGGCAACAAAAGTCCTTGTTAAATACAAAAAAATTATATTCTAAAATATCGAAAAAATATATTGTTTGATGCAACTATGTACGGGATGTAAGTAATACGAAATTATTTCAACAATTGAGGCCGTTGATTTTGTTCTTGTTATTAATTAAATCATACTCGTACAAAATAGGGCCACTATGAGGGCCGAAACTGTTAGAAAGGACCTCGATAGAGAAAAACTCCCTTATTTGGATGATATTTTTGTTCGATTAAATGCCTATCTATACGCAATGGACTTTACTTTAGGTACGAATGATATTCCCCACGATATGTAAAGGATAGACGGTTCCGATCGCTAAAAAAAACTCAGGTGGTGCTCGGATTGTTCAATATAAGTCTTTAATGATTTGGGATCCATCCGATGACTCGGTCGCCGATATCCGATGATCTCCAATTTTGGTGTCGATGCCGTAATCAGCGAGACGTTTCATCATAACGGTTCTGATCGATCATTGTGAAAATTGACTTGGTAATGACCTTTAGAATCTATACGTTCAATGTAATTGTTAGCCAACTAAGTCTTGCGCTTTTGTTGAATGTTAAGTAGCCACGGAACTGCGACACAATCACGTCGATCGAGACCATTTATTATGTTTTGCATATTAATTGAACCATTGTCCTAAATTTTTGGCATGTTCAAGTTTAGAAAGGTCGTTGATCGGGACGCGATTTGATTGAGAAAATGAGTTTTTACATCCGATTACGTGTGTTGCGATACTCTATTTACTTCATTCTTTTTACGAATAATGTAATACAGCTAATATAAATATTGTTGATACCCGATTGCAGAAAATATCTCAGGTGAGGCCCAATCGGCACATCATAAGAATTAAATGCATCGGGACGCCTTAAACTGATGCTTTAAATGTCATGTGATCACATAGTTCTCAATATCTGATGATCTCTGATTTTTGTGCCGCAAATGAAATTTTGAGGATGTAAAATCCTAACGGTTCAGATCGATCATTCTAAAAATAGTTTTGGCGATTAAATTTATAGTTTGTATATAATAATTCTGTGATACAAGAATAGTTAATTTTTCCCCAAATTTCTAATTTGTACCGCCTGTGTTTTTTTCCCCAACACACTTTCACCAAATTTTGAAATTTCACCAAAATTTGGAGCCCAAATGTGCAGGATACGTGAGAGAGAGAGAGAGTGAGAGGGAGGTGGGGTTCCCACCATCACTGCCTCAACCACCACTACAGGCGACCAGCACCATCGGCGAGACAACTAAAGTAGCGATGGGCAACAGCTCTCTTATGACCCCCACCTCCATCGAGGACCAGCCCTTGCCTCTTCTCTCATACGAAAGTAGCGACGGGCACCTGCGGATCTGTGCATCCACAGCAAACCCAGCGGCTACCCGGAACGCTCACAATCAGGTGTCGATGGGCGTTTTACTCTCATGTTAAATCTTAACTGCGGCTTGTGTCTGAAATTAGGGTTTTGTTAGTTACAAATTGGGGCTTTTTACAAATTAGGGTTTTTCCAAATCAAATGGGGCTTTTCTTTGGAGTGAAGAGAAGCAACCATGTTATACTAGTGAAGAACTTGCATTGTGGTTCTTCTGAAGATGAACTGGACAATATGTTTCGAAAATTTGAGAATTTGGACAAAATTGTTCTCCCTCCATCAAGAACATTGGCTCTTGTATGCATCTTGCCTATTGTCATGTATTTGTTTTTCAACTGTCCTAGATTGACAGGTTCATATGCAACACTTAGTTGTCAATTATCTTGTTTTCTTAGTCCATTAGTATTTTCATTGAATTTCTAGCCTCTACAGCTTCTCTTGGAATCTCGTTCTATTATCCAAATTCAATCTTCACACATTCTTGTCCCTTTTGGCGTACATCATGGTATCGCTGGTGGGAATCTTTTTTCTTTTTGGTATCATTACAAGTAGTCGGTGGTCTCTGAAGTTGTTTAGTCTTATCATCTGGAAAGTGCATGACTACAATGTACGTTAGATGTTAGTTTTGACGCTTACTAGGTAACAATGAAACAAAAAGTGGAATACATTGTCAAAAGTAGAGCATAGAGTGGGTTAATTTAATGTCTTCCTTCTAATTTTGCTTACAATTAAAAAAAAATAGTAACATTGGAATTATTGGTCAGTGAAAAACTACCAGACGTACATATACATTAAGAGCCTCAATTTTTGTGGCTGTTTCTCTGAATTTTATTCTCTGTTGTCAGTTTCTGAAAAAACTTGCTGAATTTTATGTTGAAGTTCTGACTCTCTTTCCTTCTTTCTCAGCTGGTATTCAATTTTTCTCTATGTATCTCCAGAGATGGGTTTTACGGTTCTCGACTAGGGTTTTTCTTGATTAGCTGTCCTCTCTCTTTCATGTTAAAAGTTAAAACATCTTACTGCATGTCTCTCTCCTCCTCCCGTATCCTGTTTCGTACCCGACACATTCACCCCTAAAATTTCAAACCCTTGTTCTAGTTCATTTGTTTTGGAACAGCTAGTGTTGGTGAATGAAATTAAGTTTCTAAATAGAGTATGTGAACCTGAGTACTTGTGATTAATAGCTAGGTAGGGGTCGCCGATTTCGAATGAGGATTTCCCCTTTGCTATCACGGCTGTACTTTAGAAATGGAGGTGCCTTGATTAATTAGTTAGAAGCATCCTATGGTCTTGATTCTTGTCCTAGCAGATTATGAACTTAACCTTAAAAATATATATATCTTGTTATTTTTATAGCTGGCTTGAAGCCTTGAAAATATGAAGAGTTACAAAACATGCTCAAGTTATTTTTATCTTCTATACTATTTTCAAGCTTGGTCAGTTTCAGGCCTTCATGGTGGATTTTTAGATGGGCTCACATGAAAACATCCATCTTTGATGAACAAACATCCAAGGACTCTGCTTGTTTCTTGCACATTATGAACCAACATAATTTGATGGGTTAAGCTAGATGTATTGCTAACGGAAAAGCAAACAGTAGATTGAGAAACTGTTAAATGCGCATGAGTTTAAACCAATTTGCTTCACGTTTCTCCTCCTCTTTAAGGCCCGGTTTATAGAAGTGAATCATGTTAATATGTTATTACTATGTAGGATGTACCTTGTAATAGCTGTGTCTGCTTCTTCCATCATTTTTGCAAGTTCTCAGTAATCACTTTCAAGTAGAACATTTTCATGATTTATGTTTTTCTCTTGTTAAAAATCTTCAGTTTAGATGAGTGGCACACAAGTTGAAGGCCGCTACAAAACAAAAGTTCAAGAACTAAGATTGAATTGATCAATTATAGGCTACAAGGGAAAATACATTTAATGCTAAGCCGAAGAGTGAGATTTGGTTGATACTGGTTTAACAAAAGTTCAAGAACTAAGATTGGATTGATCAATTATTCTCATGCATTTCCTTTCATTTTTCGTGTAGTATCCACTTGTTCAGACCCGATGTGGGAGGACTGCAGCTCGTGGACATGGCACTCCAGGTTACCGTGGCAAGAAAGCTACAGTTAGGCAGTGTTCCAAAGTTCCTTCTCCCGTGGTTTCCTCCAAGGGGGACGGATACAGATACGGAACCGAGAGGAGGATGATATTGTCACTGATGATAAGGAGGAAAATGAGGAAGATGCGGAGGACACGGATACGGACCGTCCATCTAAGAAGGCTTAGAAGCGGCATTAGACACTTAGGCTTTCCTTTTCATTTTGCTTGTACATAACATTGGACTTACGCATGTTTTGGTGTATCTATACATCTGGCTACTGAATGCAGATTAATTGGGTATTGATTGCACTTGTTTTGGTGTATATACATTGGACTTACGCATGTTTTGGTGTATCTATACATCTGGCTACTGAATGCAGATTGATTGGGTATTGATTGCACCTGTTTTGGTGTATACATACACCTAGTTACAGGACGGCAGATTGCTTGCGTATTGATACGCTTGTTTAGTGTATCTATACACCTACTTGCTACCTTCCATGTGTAACAAGAACTAGTTTTTTTTCTTTTTTCCGATGAACTTTTCACAGTAGCTAGCTTTGAAGATGTAAAAACTTTTAGTCTAAGGAATATCTCGTATAGTTTTGACTCACTTTCTACTCTTCTATATACAATGTGACCATTTTATACCATTTGGAACCTTTGAATCTATATTTGTGTTCCATATCATGTGATCCATATCGTCTGCCCGTATCCCGTATCCATATTGTGTCGTGTCCGTATCCATGTCCATAAGTAGTTGATCTTGTTAATCTCACATTGTGTCCACGTTCAATTTCATTTGGATGCTGAAAATGAGTGTAAAAGTACCAGAAAATGGGTTTTTGGGCGCTGAAAATGAGTGTAGAAGTGCAAAAACATGTTTGCGAATGCTGAAACTCAGTGTTAAAGTGCAGAAAACAGATTTTTGGATGCTAAAATTGTGTTTAAGTGCAAGTTCTGGAAAAAATTTAACAGCATTTCCCCAATTTCTTGCGTAGCCCGACGTCTTAGCGTCTCACCAGACAGTCAACAATAACAAGAAACACAATTCACTGTACATATCTGAACATGTTCCAACTCCAAACTTCATTTAACCAATAAAATCTTACAAATTACGGCCTTCAATCTTGAACAAGAAAATACTCGACTCCAGGTTTTACACATGTCTAGCTCTATGTACAAACAAAAATAAAGAGAAGAAGCCCAAGTGTCTAGCGTTGCTTTTTGGTTTTCTTGACCAGAGGATGTGTATCTCACTATCCTCCTCCTCCACCTCTGCATCCTCCACCTTAAACAGGTTCTTGTTGTCCTCATCCTCGTCCGCTGAAACTGTCCCACCTTGAACTTGCATTGGGCCACGCTGCGCAAGGGACAGAAAAAAGAAACATATCAGAATGCTGTAAAAGAGACCAAGACAAAGCCTAATTCTTAGCGCAACGACAAAAGAACCAAAGTTCCGTACCTTTCAAACCTTTACACCGTCTCTGCTGAATTGTTCACCCGGAGGACTTTGTTTGTCTTTCTGCATTGCTGTGAGGGGTATGTTGATGCAGCTTGGAAGATCATCTCGATAAGTTTCCTTGATGGGTCTGAAGTGTCTAGCTCTATTTGAGTACAGGAAGCAACTGTAAGTAATCATTATTTCGATACTACTTCAAATGCTCATTTGCAGAATTATAATCTAGAATGCTCATTTGTGGAATTATATAGAGATTTAAAATAAATGACCCAGGTAAAACTAAGAACATACTTGAAGCTGCCCAGTTGAAAGAAAGAAGTTCTTCAGAAATGAGACAACAGCAACATCAAATTATCTTTTCACAAACGAACTTGGTTCATTCCAAGGTACTCCGATATCTGAAGAGCAAGAAATTGTTGATGGGCATTTATCGAACGACCAACCAGAACTGATGGTGTAAGAAGCTGAAAGAGCAAGCATGTTGTGATATTAGCTACGTAGTTTAGGTACAAAAAACTACAAAAAATGAAACAAGAGCGATGAATTTGGAGGAATCTGCAAACCTGGTATTGCTGGATAGTAAGCCCTTTTTCTTTCTCAACTAATCCGCTTAACAAGTAGATTGCTTCCATACCTGATCTACCATGCATGAATGCAAACTGATTCTCCCATTCCGTAGTCATCATTCTTAGGCGATGCTCAAAACTATTTCTCACAACTTCATTGATAGCTCGTCAATTAACTACCTCTATAATAATTGCAACTTTAGAATCTCAGAATCATATGAACCAACTGCAACATCGTCCATACCAAATTTTGAAATCGACTGCAGGAGATTGAAATGACTTGTGCTTAATCTGAAACTAACTTTCCGAGAAAAAAGGAACTACTGTACCTTCTAGTTTCTTTATTTACAGTTAAATGCTACTAAAAGTGGTTTCAATAACTACAGAGAAGCTTCTATATGGTTTTATTATGAGCTACATCGAAGTCGTACATCTAAACCAATGGCAACATTTACCAAATCATGAAATCCACCACAGGAGATTGCAATGACTCAGGCCTAATCGACACTAGGAACCTTTTACTTTCCAAGAAAAAAGGAACTAGATTTAGTTTTTTTGTTTACAAGGAACATGCTACTAAAGTGGTTTCAATAACTGCACAGAAGCTTCTATATTATTTTCCTATTTGACCATAAAAATTGTAATGGAAACGCATACCGTTGGGGTTCCCTTGCTCATAGAAGCTTCGTAACAGAGACGCTGCTTCTGATGCCATTATTCCTCTGGTGCATTTGAAACCTCTTTGCCTTAGGTCACCACCACTAAACCAAAAACTAGCTAGATAATTAAACAAAGAGAAAGAACAAAGACAGAGAAAACCATTAAGTTGAATAATATGCAGCACTACACTATCCAGATTCCAGACACCACATATAACCTCGACCGAGTTTTTTTGAGTCAAATCTAAATGTTTTGATGTCAATACTATCCATTACATATGGTTATGAAATGTGAATACTTTTGTAAGTGGAAGAAATGGGGCATTATAGGAAACTAATGCCTTTATGTTTGAGCACATAAAAATGCATGTCCCCTTGAAAAGTTAGTACTCCCAAAGCTGACAAAGTCTTGTGGGGTAGAGGGAGTACCTCAAAAGCAGTAAGACCACAAATTGCTGCCGGTATGGATGGTTTTGGAACTCTAATCTGTTCCTATTTAATTGCAGCATATTAATATAAACGTGATGGAAAGAGAATCTGTAAGCTAGCCAGCTGAAGGACATGGGCTTTCACTTCTAAGTTTGTGCACGTTAGTTACACTTCACTGCAAAACGTTTATGGAGATAAGCATACGAATCTTACAGCATGTGGAGGAAGTTGCTGGATTTCAAATATGACGTTCAAGAAAGAGGAAAACTAATGAGAGTTAGGTTCAAAACCAATGGAGGAGCTAAATATTCGATGGACATGTTATGAGGTTGTTACACTGCAAATTGCAAAACTTTTAATCAGAAATGTCGTATACTCAAACCAATTTCATAACAACTAAAACCAAAGACGGAAACATTCACTAGCTACCAGTAGCATAGTCAAGCAAGTAAATCATGTATCATTGCAATCCAGATTTCAAAATCCTCTCCACCAATTACGAATTTGGAACCCTAAGTTGGAATTTGAATCTACTCTCTACAAATTAGGGTTTTCGAATCTAGGGGCTGAGTCGAATTAAGGTTTTCAAATTTGAATCTACTCTCTACAAATTGAGAGAGAGAGAGACCTTCATGGTGGGGACAATGGTGTCAAAATGCCGAGAAGTCGGTGGTGGTGGCCATCAATGGAGGTGGAGGAACGCTGGTGTTGGTAGTGGTGGTGGGATTCGTCGGTGTTGGTGACCAAAGGAGGTGGGGGAATGCTGGGGCTGGGGTTGGCCGTCGACGGAGGTGGGGGAATGCCGGTGGTGGTCGTAGCCGTCGTGGTGGTAGTCGCCTGGCGGCCTGGCCTTTCTCTTCTGTATCGATCTAAAGAAGAATTGGGGTTTTTTATGGTTTTTTTTTTTTTCACATTTGCCAAGTGGTGGAGAAATTTTTCAGTACCGAGCGGGTATTGCCCACGTGGCACCCGCTCGGCAATCTCAACCGTCCAAAATGCAATCCAACGGGCCGGAATAGGAGAGAGAGTGTCCGGGTGAGAGGAGAGAGAGGGAATCGATCTCGGACGTCCAAAACACTTTTGGACGGCCGAGATTGTGCTCGGCACGGCCACGTGGTACCCGGTAGGTACCCAAAAAAATTTCCAAGTGGTGGGCCCGGTGACCAACCGGTTGCCATTTTTTTTATTTTTATTTTTCCAAAATTTTCTCATATCCATATGAGATTTTGTGGTCCTTTTTATTGGGTTTTGGTGTTCCAATATTTATTGTTGTAATTTCCAATATGAGTGTTTACTTTCGTCAATATGAGATTTTGTGGATTTATATGAGATTTTGTGGCTATATATACGAATTGCACCCCATATGCCAAAAGGTGGGGTGTGCATTGTAGCATCACTCACTAATTCAAAACACTGCAGTTGACATTGCAAATGTAGATAGCTACTTTAGCACCCCATATGCCAGAAATAACTTGGTCTAAGTGGACAAGTGGTTGAGAGAGGGAAAGAAAGCATATAATTAGCTCAAGGCAAAATGAGGTAAAAACTCGATGTGCATTTGACAAAATTCAAATTCCTCCAGATGCAATTGGAGGTAAAACTTATTTCAAAAGTAATAAGTTTTGTCTTTTTGACCAAAAAACAGTATAAAAAAAGACAAAAGGACAGACTTATTACTTTTGGATCAAAAGAATTGAGCATTCAGCGCTTTTCATTATATAATTTACTATTAAAAAGGATGAATTTGTCAATAAGTCACTTTTGGCAAATTCCAACAGGTCTTTGGTCGACAACTGTTGGTTGGTTTATATAATCAATACTCATTAAGGCAAACCTCATGGGTGTGT
Organism: Vaccinium myrtillus; assembly: GCA_016920895.1. Lineage (NCBI taxonomy): Eukaryota > Viridiplantae > Streptophyta > Magnoliopsida > Ericales > Ericaceae > Vaccinium > Vaccinium myrtillus. Next base: position 29,801 of record JADGMU010001192.1, on the reverse strand, counting down.
CAATGAAATTTACCCTAGATCAATACGAATCAATAAGCATTATGAATTGCATGTAGAAAAATGTCTGCCAATTAAGGCAAAAGAAAAAACATTGATAAACAAATTAGCATAATAAGGGAAAATGGTGTTATGCGACACTAAATTATGAGTGATGAGAATGACAATTCCCAAACCACTAGCATAAAAACATAAAAGAAACAATATAAAAGGTAAAACAACTTCATTATATTTTGACATTGTGAAGATGAAGGAATCTCCAAAATGATCTAAATGTTTTAACTTTTTATTAAAATAGATAGCCACGCCACAAAAACAGTAGCACATACATCTTAACCTTACCGAGAGAGAGAGAGAGATGGCCAAGCTATCCAAAAATATTTACTCAAAAGCCATGTGTCAAGTTTACCTACCTGTGATTGCAATCGAAGCTTTTCTTGTTTTAACAAAGAAATCTCTGTTTCTGCCTGCAAAAGTTTGAGTCAAATTAGAAGGATACACATACAATTTCCTTTGACCGCCGCAGATAATTTACCACATTCTGTAACCCAGCATCATGTAATGGATCTACACTGGTGCTTCCAGAGGATATCCCAGCAGAATTACAATCCTTCTCAGCTAATTTAATGTGCAAAGCCTCAACTCTACTATTGAGAATCTTATTCTGAGGATAGTGAGAAGAGAGAAAGCCAATAATAAGAACCCGCAAAGAAGCATTATTTATTTCATACACAAAGACCATCAAGGGTCAATCCACAGTAGGTGTCCATACCAAAAAAGAAAAGAATCTAACGAGCTCACAGCAGAATATTGGAATTCAGAAACTTTACAGTATAACCTATTCAAATCGAGGACAGTAGGTAGCATAAAAAATAAAATAAAAAAAAGACTTGCTTCGGACTTTCTTTTTTTTTTTTTGTAATTAACTTGCTTCGCACGTACTACAGCGCATTAGAAGAAATATGCATGAATGACTCTCCAAGCATGAAGCACCATGAAGATAACCTAAGGAAAGTAGTTAGCATAAATAAAAAGACTGGCTTCGGCATCGGAATCCAAGAGAACCCCATGCCACCTCCCACCCCACTATAACACATAGACACCGCATGGTACCACCTCCCAACCCCATCACCCCCCGACACCCCTCTACCCATTTATCACCAATAGCACAGCTACCAACCCTAACCACCCTACAAACCCTAAGTACCCTACCAAAACCAAAACCACCTCCTTGTCCTTCAACTCATTTTTTGGCTCTCGCTGACCACACATACAGTTGAAAGTTGCACCTCAGCAAAACCAACAGGGACTAGTACCTAGGCAACGAGGGGCTTCCCTTTGCTCCATCCCTCATGCGACATTCTCATGACATCACTGGAGCATGGAACCAAAGAACACAGACACTACCCATGTTGAAAATCCTCCCAAGTGGTTGACAGAAAGGGACGGCAAACCATTCCGCATCCACCACACGCTTTGCTTCAAGGCATGCGGTTACTTTTTCTTTCTTTTCTGTATATATGTATAGGCGTAGAGGCAGAGAAAGGTGTGGAACAAATGGAGAGTGAGAGAGAACCAGAGAGAGAAGGGAGGGGTTTTGTTTCTTTTTTTCTTTTCATGTAATGTATTCTGTGTGATTAATACGAAGTCAAGAGTTTTTCTTCTAATATACTTGCGTGTTTGACTCCGGAGGCATAACAATTGGTCTCAGAGGGTCGTTGTGAGGGTAGAGTTTGTTGGGATTCTCCCATGTGAGGGAGAGGTGCGCGAAGCACCGGATCACTCCCCCCACCTATTTATACATATGTATGTGTTGTGCCCAAACGCGCACCTCTCGCACAGAAACAGTAAAATCAAGAGAAACACAACACACAAATATACGTGGTTCGGCCAAATCGGGCCTACATCCACGGGGAGGGGGTTTCACTATAATCCGGAGAAAATCCGTGATCTTGTGTTACACACTCACACTCAATCTCACAATAGATGAAACTTCACAGTTCTCTCGTGTATCTCTCTCTCTCCGGGAGAGCCACAACCGGCTCCCCCTCTCACACTCTCTGCCTCTCTCTCTACATTGTGCTACCACACACATAACCCTAGGCATCATAGAGTATTTATAGAGATAACATAAAAACCCTAAAACCTCCCATCTGGGCCTAAGCCCATCGGCCCACATGGGTTGGACTCTCAACAATCACCCCCTCCAACCCGAGTGGGCAATGTCATCCGCAGCACCCCCATGTTGCCATCTCCAATCAGCTGTCTCTAGCAAGCGCCTGTGTCACTAACCTATCGAACATCCATGCACCCCCAATCCAGAGTACAATAGCCCAAACGAGTGTATCCTTGCAAAACTAGACTCTCCAGCCAATCAGAAAATCCGAAAAACCGAGCACCGCACCCCCTCAACTGGAATGCCTCCGCCCGTCAGAGTACCGCACCCCCTCAACTAGGATGCCTCCACTCGCACATCTCAAACCCGAGATGTATGCGCTCACCAATAGAAGCGCATGCGCTCATCAATAGAAGCGCTCACACCCCCTCAACTAGGGTGCCTGCATCCAAACCCGAATGCTCATGCCCACTCACAGGACATAATCCGTGACACCATCTCTCCACCCCATGTGGCCACATATCCTGGAGAGGATCCAGTCACAAAATCACAAAAGAAAGAGAATACCCTGATGCATCATCTCATCTCCATCTCAATTTCTCTGTTCGGAGCTCCCGTGAACATATCCTGAACAACCAATTGCATCCCCATTGCTAGCTAGCATTCTGCACACTCCTGATTCGACTCTCAGCGCATCCAGTACCATCCGGTCATGACTCCAAAGTACTCTCCAACGCCTATCCTGTGTGCATCCGCAACTGTGCTCATCCTGTCCACGCCATAACACCCATACTGCCTGACCATGCCTGACATCAGCTCCAACTGTCACTGCACTCCCACAAGCCTGTATGGTGGCCCCTCATCCGTTAGACCGGAAATCACCATCCGATCAGCTCCTCCTGCAGCCCGAATCAAAACTGCATCTCCGGATGATAGGTTCTTTCCTATTGAACCAGACTGCCTCCGATCTCTGCCGACTACTCCGACCTGTCACTCTAGTAAGCGCCTGTGTCATTACCAAACAAGTGTATCCGCACTCATCAACAAAGATGCAACACCTGAGAGAATGTATCCCTGCTCACTAGCTTCTCCGACTGATCACCACGGCTTCATCGCCGTGAATCTGCAATCACCTGATTGCCCCGGTCAACCTCCGATCTCTGCAAAGTCTGTCCAATACTCCTGGTGTGTAGCTATCCAACTCCGCTCGCCTCTTTAGTCACCAATCTGTCACCTATCTGCCACTCATGCCACTATCCTGGTCTCTCACCACTCTCCGCCAGCTCTCCCGGGTCTCATCCTGCCTCCCAGTTCATCCATGTTCCATTCCCAGCTCTCCCAGCACCCCCTGGACTCCCATCGGATCTCCCAAAAATCACCGCTCCTGCAAGCGCCTGTTGTCACTAACCAGACGAGCCTCCATGCACCCCTAAACCAAAGTGCAATAACCCGAAAGAGTGTATCCCTGCTTGCCAAACGCGAATGATCATCCCTGGTCTGCCTCCGACTCAACAACATCCCATATGACTGACCTGACCACGTCCGATCTTCCTCAATCTCTCCGGATGTGTCTAGGACCGCAAAATCTGACTCGAATCACTCAAATCCAAGCCCACCATTGAATCCGAAACCGTCCAATTAGCTAAGAACAAGCCTCCTCACAACACAAAACGCCTCCGAACACTCAAATCCGGCTCAATCCAGCAATAACACATTCTTCCGAGCCTCCAAATGAAAAACAGAGCGCATGGTTGGATCCGGAACGTCGAGATAGTTGAAATCGACTACTCATACGCGAAAAACGGAGCTGTATAGCCTCCGAAAACGCGAAAAACCAATGAACCATCTCCAAAAGTCAAACTGGACCCTTTGACCAGCCCATTGAACCCTTTGACCAGCCTCTGACCCCTTTGACCTGCTGCATCCTGACCCCTTTGACCCTTATGACCTTTTGGACCCCTGACCCGGTCCAAAAAGGTCAAAAGGTTCAACTAGCTGAACCCTTGATGACGTGGCGCCACGTCATCGTTGACTGGATGACGTGGCAGTTGACCGATCCATGTGGAATCCTCCGTGGCATTGACTGTTGACCGGTCAATGATATTGTCACGCTGACATCACCATCTTCCTCCTCTGGAAATTACAGCCGCGTGTGAAAAAATATCCAGATCGCGTCAGATCTACTCCACGTTTGACCAAACTTTGACCGGCGCGTGTGGGCTACCCCGACATCTTCCGGCGACAAATTTTATATCCCCGCGATCGTCTCGAAACGAGGAACAAAACTCTATGCTCCAAAAAAATTTCCGATCACGTTTTCTGAGACCGATCTGAACCAGACCAGTCCGGCTCCGTCCGCCGCCATTCAAACTGCCCGTACGCCCTCTTCCGGTGACGAAAAAATACCCCGAGCACTCCGTTGAACTCGTCTCCGAGAGTAGCACATTTCCCTCTGATCAAAAACAAGTTTCGTCACCTGTTTTATCCGACCAAAGCTTCAAACAGTGCTCCAATTGCCTCCGAGTGATTTTCTGACTGCTCTGCGCTCTCCGGTGCTTTAACCCAAGCTCTGATACCAGTTTGTTGTGCCCAAACGCGCACCTCTCGCACAGAAACAGTAAAATCAAGAGAAACACAACACACAAATATACGTGGTTCGGCCAAATCGGGCCTACATCCACGGGGAGGGGGTTTCACTATAATCCGGAGAAAATCCATGATCTTGTGTTACACACTCACACTCAATCTCACAATAGATGAAACTTCACAGTTCTCTCGTGTATCTCTCTCTCTCCGGGAGAGCCACAACCGGCTCCCCCTCTCACACTCTCTGCCTCTCTCTCTACATTGTGCTACCACACACATAACCCTAGGCATCATAGAGTATTTATAGAGATAACATAAAAACCCTAAAACCTCCCATCTGGGCCTAAGCCCATCGGCCCACATGGGTTGGACTCTCAACAGTATGGAGTGAGTGGGGTCTGTGTGCATATTGTGAGACAGAAAGAGTGAGAGAGAGCTGTGAGCTCCCTCCTTCGGGAGGGAGGGTGCTCCTCCTCGGAGGGCTGTCGGAGCACACGGTGAGCGGAGGGGTGAGGCTGAGCGCACGGGATGCCGGTTTGTGGCTCCCGGAGAGGTTTTTTTCATGTATATTGTATATGGTTGTGAATATATACATATACGGAGTTTTTCCTCATATCATTGGTGTGCTTGTGTGCATTGTGTGGCCCGGGACGATCCCATCAGAGTTGCCCAGAAAACACGACTTAGTGCTCTGATCGTTTCCACTAAAAAATCACAGTGGTTAAAAATGTGATTTGACCACAGGAGACTGTTTGGTGGTGGCTGCATTGCCATAAGAGGTCAGAAAAGGCAGTACGTGCCAGGGGAAGGTCGCGCGTGTAAATGCGTTCAATCCACTCATGGGAGTGTGTATCACATGCCCCCAGGAGAAATAAGAAGGCAACATGGTGCCATGCCCTATAACGCTGAGTCAGCACCACGTTTGCGCCTTGTCAACGCCACACCAAAGCTGTGTTAGCATTACATCGGCCACTGTTTTTGTGATTTCTTGCTTTGATGTGAGCTCAGCAAGATGGCGGAGGTCAGTACAAGCTCCATGATCCTGTTGTCGGTGACCAATTATGTGATTTGGAAGCCGAGGATGGAGGATATGTTATATTGCAAGGATTTGATGACCCTTTGTAAAAGGAGTCAAACCAAAAGAAACAATGGCAGGGGAATGGAAGAAACTCAATTGGGTTGATTAGACAGTGTGTTGGAAACAACGTGTTTCACCACAAAGCCAAGGAGACCAATGCCTACCCTCCATGGACAAAGATGGAAGAGTTGTCTTCAGTCGAAGACATCTCGAAACAAGGCGTTGTTGATGAGGAGGCTCAGATACATAGGTGCTCTCCAAGCAATTCCGTGCCAGACGAGAGGTTGCACCATGGGTAGGGTCGAGGATGCCCAGTGTTTTAAATGGCTCATGTTGCACCGAGGAGCAACGAGTCCCCTAGTGCTATAGCAAATGGCGCACGGCGCGGCGCGCGGCATGTCAAAGTGGGGCGCAATTCATTATAATGAGTAGAATTCTAGTATAGGAAAAAAATATCCACATAAGCAAAGAAGAGCAGCGGTACTTGTAAAAAAAAATGCTGAAAAAAATTACAGATAAAAAGAATGAAAAAACAAAGAAGAAGGATAAGAAGAAAAACAGAGCAGAAGAAGAAGAAGAAGAAGAGGAACAGAGCAAAACGAAAACAGAGAAGAGAAGAAGATAGAGGAGATCGACATCAAGTGCCAAGACTTCAGGGCTTGCTGATGGCTGCTGCTATGCATTGATAGAGAGAGAGAGAGAGGAGATTTGATTTCTAGGGTTTCATTCAAGGAAACTATGCAATACATTGCCCTCCTTTATGCATCATAAATGAATGGTTGAGATTGATTTTGGCACCCGAGCTCCTCGCCTTGTGGTGCGCACCACAACGCCCTACTTGCACCACAACGCCCAACTTGCACTTCTCTGACATGCGCCATAGCACGACTCCCCGTTGCACAAGAAGAGCTTACGAGATGAGATGAGACAGGGTGTTACAAGACTCGGGGACATCCAATCCATATATGTGCGGACAGGAAGAGCTTACGAGGCATACAACCTGAGCATTGTCAAAACGGCACGAGTCACCGCGAAGAGACTAGCCTTGGAGCCCAAGCAAAGAGCCTTCCTGAAAATGGGCGAGGTGGCACCCTATTATTGGATGGTTGGTGCCCAAGCAAGGGTTATCCGGAAGCAATGAGGTGGTATGGGGTGATGTCATATGGGATGAGATCATATGGGGTGTATTAAAGTTAACAATAAATATGGATAATTCTAGATCAAGACTTGTTAGTATAAATGGATCTCTTCATTCTCCATTCACCCCACACACAAACTGCACACACCACGCACAACAATAAAAGAAAGAGGAAGGTTAGAGAGAAACAGGGGAGAAAAGGAAACAGAGGGGAAAAAAAAAAAGAAGAAGAAGAAAAAGGGGAAAGACTAGGTCCAGGTTAGTGTTACCTCTCACCACCTCACTACCATACACATCCAAAACTTTGAACAAACATAATATTGATAAAAGAATACTTATTCGGATTAGTGTTACCAAAACTGATGTAAATATTTTGACGGCATACAAGGATACCCGTAGATTACTTTTTGTGATAGGAAGAACGTAAACAATACTTAATTACGTCACTATTGCTCAATCTTCCTTAAATATTGAAGTCGGTCCAAAAATCATGACATCCACGGTTTTTATAAATAATCAATTTCCGTTTAAACAATTGTGTTCTATATAATAATAATAAATAAATAAATAAGTAAATAAATAAAAAGAACGGAAAATAGAGCATGATCAATTATTTGTTATTCCCTCAATTTTTATTTTTATTTTTTTTTGAAAAGCTAAAAGATTTTATTAATCTTTGAAAACAAAGTACAAAGATTAAAAGGATCTCAGGCACGGGGCACCACAGAAGAGAAAGAGCCTGCCACAAAGAAGAAGAAGAAACTTTCCGGATAATTGCATCAAGTAGCCCCTCCACAATTTTTGAGATGGAAGTAGAGAAGATGGATGAAGATTTGGATCGGAAACATGACAACATAGAGGGAGATAGTGTTGATTTGGAGGCAGGAATCGAGCGTGATAAAGAAGATCAACATTCTCACGTTCCAAATGTGGCCCTGGAGACTGTTGAGGAAACTAATGAGGTAAATTCAAACTCTATTCATGGATTAGACTCTTTGGTATTGGAGTCATCTGACCCATTCTTACAAGGCCAAAACATAGGGGACAGGGCCCTATGTACTGTTGAACAGAATCTGATCCCACTTGCAGTTAATGAGCACATACAATCTTATGGGGCTTGCATTTGCTCTGGAGGTAGTGATTCTATTCAGAACACTACTCTTTCGAGCAAGGATATACAGGAACATGAACTTAAGTCACCATTTGTTGATGAATGTCCATCTTTAGAACTTGTTTCTGAAGATCCTCTAATTAATTTTGTGGAATTCAAGCGTCGTAAGAAGAAAAACCGGACCAAACAAGGAAGACGAAGAAATTCTATCTCCTTATGGAGACATAATCCTTTGAAAGGAGCTCTTTTTTCTAAGGTGCATAGCTTGGACCAAAAAGAGAACAATTCGAAAAGGTTTAAGTTGGATTCGAAGAAAGGAAGAAGAAATGACAAATCTCCCTTGAGCTATGGTTCATTCTCTTTGGGAGACATTCGGCACTCTGAGTTTGGGTCCATGCAATCAACTCAAGAGGAAGTTAGTAGCATTGAGAAAAGCTTGGAGGAAGAAACTAAAGCAACAAAAACCACCGGAAAAATCTCGCTGTAAACCTTCTTCCAGAGGATGAAATAATCTTAAAGGAAATGATTGAAGAAGAATTCAAAGCTTGCTCTCAAATGTCTGGGAAATGGAAGGATATCTGTTGATTCTCTGATAAGGTAAAGGATCCTTTTGAATATTGGTGGAGAGTTGTGATGGAGACTTGTCGTGGCAAAAATTGAGGTCGGAAAACTTTGGCGAGGGTTGCATCAATTTCGTTCGGGTGATGTCGCATGTTTGGAAGCGGTTTTTTGTTTGGGCTGTTTCGGATAAGGCTGCATTGCTTTTCAAGAGTTTGTGGCGATTTTTGGTTATGGCTCATTTCGGTGTTTTTGTTTGGTTGCTACTTTGTAGTAGTTTGATTTGGTGTTTCTTTTTCTTATTTTTATCTCCCATTCAACCTTGGTTGGATGCTCCCCCTCGATGTACCCTTATCGAGTTTCTTTAATAAAATCTCTCTTGTCGATCAAAAAAAAAAAGAAGACCTCTCACTCCGAAGAGCCTGCCACAAAAAGATTTTATTCCCTCAAAATTTACTTTAGTGAGCTAGGCAAATATGCACCAGTCACCCAGGCTAGAGTAATTCTTAAATGAAATTCCAAGCAATAATCCATACACGTGTATTTAGACAGGATTGTAATTTGGAATCACAATTTTCATATTTCTAATTACAATGTGTTATTCTAGGACCCAGTACGTCTCAATAGAGTACGGTAGAATTCGGACAGCAAAAAAGGTGAGTTATGAATTATCCCTGTTACATGAGGTTTTTTGCAAAAAATTACATTCTTATTAAAATTATGATTATTTATATATGAAATTCTTTTGAAGCAAATATACCATGGAATTTTAATGTTTTGCTCAGTTGTTGGAAAAAAAAAATAGCATTATCGATACATCCGGACGATGTCCCTGGAATCTGGGGGACGTTAAAGATGTCAGTGGGAACGGTTTTATAAGGGCGCAATAGAAAGGGGAACGACCAAGTGTCCAACTGAATTGATCAATTCACTTTATGTGCATCGGGGGTCGCTCCCTCATAGCTGGCACAGAAATCGTCGGATGGTATATCGTATATATTTATGACATGTTATGTTATATAAGTTTGTTTACGAATTTTGGTTACCGTTGAAGCCATGAAAAACGGATCATGCCATGATTTTTGTTACAGTTGAAGTCATGAAAAATTGATCCTATAAGTTATGCTTAATTGATGAAAAGGTTTTAAAAATTCCATGGTAGATCATGTAACTCTGATAATTCATAATCTCACACAAGTTGTGGCTTATGTTGTTGAAATCTTTCCTTTTCATTTTCAGGTTATCGGAATTAAAAGAGGATGGGCCAAGTACTTAAATATATTAAGCTTTATGAATTATGATCATGTAAAGAATAAAGGAAAATTTAATCACGCTGCCATTAGCATAATTACTAAACGAACTTTACTAATTTGAGTTTGCTTCCACTAATGTTATGTTATTTCTATTTAAAAAAAAAAAAAGGTAGCGATAGAGGCCTTTGGTGAGACAGACTCACTGGCCGGTTACGATATTAAAATTCGCTGGATTTGGGTCGTGACAGAAGTGGTATCAGAGCAATGGTTAATTAACGATAATTGGAAAAAAGGAATAGGTAAAGCGATCTGTGGATGTTATTATTTGACCCGTTATTGGTATTTGGGTGTTAAATTTATAACTTTATAGTAGTAGGTTAGATTCCGAACATGGATAACTGCCATAGTCTCATCCGAATAAGAAAATTTCTGGAAATTTTTTAGTCAGCCAACTAGAAGTTAGGAACTTGGATTCCGAATTGTGTCGAAGCAACGAACCTTGTAGGTTTTAGAACGCTGCTAGGGGTACACCCCAATTTGCACCGAAAATGCACCCCACGCCTTCGGGGACCCGCTTTTGGGTCCCACACGAGTGATCCGAACCGTTCATTATTCTTGAAAAAAAATTCCGAGGGGGCCCACAAAAAATCAGCTCAATCGGACGGTTAGAAGTGCTTGAACCAAAATCTCACCGTTTCAAATTAAAAGTTTGGTTCGGATCACTCGTGTGGGACCCAAAAGCGGGTCCCCGAAGGCGTCGGGTGCATTTTCGGTGCAAAAAGGGGTGTACCCCAGGTTTTCCGTAGGTTTTAAATAGGGAAAACAGATTGTTTTTAGGATAGTGACTTCATTGAGTTAGTTAAATAAAGATATTTCTTGTAGAAGAAAGGCCAGTAAGAAGTATCTTTGCTTTTGCTTTGGTAAATTGTAATAGTGGGTTGACACGTAAAGACAAAATAATCTAATAAAATGGAGAACTTATACCAATTCTAAGAAGCTTTATTTTTTATTTTATTTTTTCGTATGTTTAATTGAGAATTTTTACTTTTTGATAGTTGGGACTAATTTTAGAACTAACTTATATATTTTTTTTTTTGTTGTTTTAAGGAAAATGGTTGACAATGACAACACGTGGGGAGGTTATAGATTGCATTCAGATTTTGTTGAGTTTTTGTTTCCCAATATTTACGAGCAAACGACTAACGCTGATGGAGTGAGGCTAGCATATCAGGCGATAGCCATAGTAGAGCAGGAAAAGATGCAATTAATTTCATTGTGCATGGCATGGTGGCAGTGCTTTGAATTGTTTGAGGATTGGTAAATTGATCTCCCCGGGTAGGGATGGCAATCTCGGCCGACCCGCCCCTATCTAACTCCGTCTCTACCCATTTGGGGGGGAGGGATTCGGGATTTTTTCGGGGGATCGGGTAGGGGATGGGGATTATTTTAAAAAAATTCGGGGATCGGGTAGGGGATGGTATTGTCGGTCCCCTCACCCGATCCCCGCCTCCCCGTTCCCCGCCCCTCCCCGCATCCCCGTTTACATTAATATATATGTATATATATAATATATATTTATTATATTATATGTATTTTTAAATTTCTTTTCCACGGTGTAATTCCACCAGGACCACCATGGGCCCATGGCAGTTGGCACCACTGCACGTCTACACCACAGTACTTCACCTCATAAGTCATAACTTAAATCTCTTGAGTCACTTAGGGTTACTGGTTACACTACTTCACTGTCTTCACACAGCCGCCCCAATCCCCATCTCTACACTTGACTTCACACAGGTTAATGGTTATCGCGTATTTTAACATCTTTGATACATGCCAGGTTAATGGTTTTGGATGGCATGGAGAATCAAATTGTTGGAGCTTTTGGAAGAGGGGTTGTTGGAGACTTACTTAAACAAATTTATGTTTTTTGTTTGATGTTTGTTGAAACTGAGTTGTGTAATTGAAACTGTTAAAACTGTTGGAGACATGTTGAAACAAATTTATCTTATTCCTGTGTGTTGCAATTTGCAAATGCAGATTACATATTGAATTTAATGCGTAATGGGAACCAAATTGCACAGATGGAATGGAATTTTGGCCGTGGGGGTTGAATTTAATGGGTAATGGCATGGACTAGTGTATGGATTTTTGGATCCCCGATTTCCCGTGGGGATCCCCGTTCCCCGCATCGGGGCGGGGATGGAGGTTAAAATAAAATCCCCGGTGGGGATCGGGGAGGGGATGGGGATTGATATAGGATCGGGGATGGAGGTAGTGGTATCCACCCCCTACCCTCCCCATTGCCATCCCTATCCCCGGGCAGACAAGGAATTGGTAAATTGATCACTATAAGAGTTTCTTCTTTGATTCAACTTAGATTATGTGATATTTCAATTGAGGGACCCTTTTCCCTCCCGGGTCATCAGGATTTGAAATGCAATTCTGTAATTGTGTGTTCATTTTTCATTTGAAGAGTACTCTGTCTCCTCTACCTAGAATTCATTTCTAACAAGCTCCATTCCGAGCGTGTCCATCTTGTTAGTTATTTGTACTGCAATTGTCACTATATGTACACCTAATTACCTATACAACAAATCATGTTAGTCCATCTCATCTTCTTTCTCATTAGATTAGCAGAATAAGAAAAAGCAAACAAGTTAATCTACCAATAGCATATATGTGGAGACTATGCACGAAATGTCATTCTTCAAATTTGTTCACAACTCTCGTACAAGCAAGGGGATCTTCACTAAAGAAAATTACAGATAGCTCAACCTCATGACTAATAATATCCCAGACAAAAACATGAACATCCCAGAGACAAAAGCAAGGAAATGTAGCAATCCCAGTGAGTCCAATTCCAGTGACTGAAATACAATGGTGTGAGATGCTTCTTCTTTTTTAGCATAGGTACTCCATGAACTTTACCAAATGAAAACGAAAACTGGCGTAGCAATACAGCAACCCAACGCACAAATCTTCAACCAATTCTTAAGCATCTAACAAAACATTCCAAATTAACAGCCAACAATGAGCAAATCCAGTCTATAAGCCCTTCTTTCGTAGTGTCTTCAAGAAAGTGTTCGATCAACCTACTGTTCGCCCTGTGAGTCACACAGCCAAATAAAGAAATGTTTGAGGGGGAAAAAATCTTAAAACTTTGTACAAATTAACTTAAGTATTTAAAATGCAAAACCTAAAAACCCTAGTTTATCAAAGTTAGTGTTTCGTTCATTCAAAAATGGCACATAAAAACCCTAGTTTTTCAAATCGCACAAAAAACCCCTAGTTTGTTAGAGAAATTGAACCATAGAGGGAGAGAGGGAGGGAGAGAGGGAGAAAGCCATACCTTTGATCTAGGTTTCTCCTTCGATCGTGTTCTCCGTTCAAGCCACACAAACCGATCAAACCAGAGAGAGAGAGACCTTGGTTTGATTCCCGAGTTTGTCTTCGATTTCGTCTCCTTCGCCTTCTCATCTTCTCCTTTGTCTTTGATTCTTCCTTCGATTCTTCTTCTTCTTCTCTCTCTCTCTCTCTCTCTCTCTCTCTCTCTCTCTCTCTCTCTCTCTCTCTCTCTCTCTCTCTCTCTCTCTCTCTCTCTCTCTCGGTTTGAGCGTCTAAAGAGAAGGGGAGTGTTTAACCCGTTTTTGAATACCCGGGTCATAACGTAACCCGCGACATGTTTTAACCTAACCCCCTTTGACCCGCGAATTTGCTTCTCTTTTAAGAGCCGTTGGATGAGATCCAACGGCGCTCATTCGTTTTCCCGCACACTCTAATACTCCCTCCGTCCCAATTTAATAGTCAATTTTGGGAGTTCGTGCCACTTTTCAATTGATTATATCTCATAATTTACATTGTTTTACGTGATTTTGAAAATATTGTCTTATAGAATTAATTGAGATCTATCAAACAAGATCCATATTGAATATGAAATTAATTACCGATTTTAAGTTATAAGTAATTTTTTATCCGGTTAGAATAGAACAAGGAACTATTAAATTGGGACGGAGGGAGTATGAGGGAGCCCTCATAAGAATCGTTTTGTAGAGGTGGATATAGTTAGAGGGAGTTATTTTAGAATGGGTGATAAAAAATTACTTGGTTTGTTTAACTCGCTTGGGATATGAGGTGTGGATAACGTGCAATCTTTTGAATTTCCTATTTTACCCTCCATAAATAGCACCTCTACACTACCCCAAACCAGATAACCCAACAATATATATTATCGCAAACCCAAAATAGCATATATACATAATACTCCCTGTCACGCCCTCATTTTTCCAAAACATAAATAAAAGAATCTCAAACAATAAGTAAGTTAAAAGATAAAGATTTCCATAATTAAGAGTACATCCTTAGCCCAACGGGCTATCAAATGTTTGGGCACCCTTGCCCCAAAAGTGAAGTCGAAATGATATCTCATAAGTTTTTACAAATCCAAAGTCAAAAGATGGTAAAAGAAATTAGAGTTACATTAACTTCTCCCCAAAAGAAAGTTTAATGCGTAAAGATGAAGAAAACAACTCCATGCCATGTATGCTCATCATCCAAGTCATGCATTCCAAACCATGCACGATCAAAGCTGGTACTAAAAATGATAGGGTGAGCACACTTGCTCGTAGAGAACTATTCTACTAACGCTAGGTATATGAATATGATGCATGCACATGAGGGCAAGATATGTCAAACGACCATTCATGGGCGAGTCCAAGTATCCAAGTCATGGAGGAAGAATTTAGAAAGTTTCAACGTACCCAAGTGATTTCCAAGTATCCACCCACAACTCATGTTTTCAAAAGTCCTTTCTAAGTGTCCAAAACATAACCCAAATATCCATTTTATTTCACCCAACCACCCAAGTTCATCACACAAGTCAAAATCAAGTTTACAAAACGAGTTTCGACAAAACTTTAAAGATAGTCCAAAACTTCATTTCTCATTTCTTTCATTGAAGAAAAATCATCATGTTTATTTAGTACTAGGGATTTAATCCCTCTCACGGTTCCATAGGCCCCGCGTGCCTCTGCTGGTTCCGTAGGCCCCGCGTGCCTCTGTCGGGTTCCATAGGCCCCGCGTGCCTCTCGGGGTTCGATAGGCCCATGCGAGCCTTTAACAAAAATTTCACCAATGATGGTATCGGTTTTAAAAACACCTCATTATCCCAAACATTTCATTAAAACTTTCACAACAAGTTCGTTTTCCAAATTTCATTTCGTTATTCCACATCTTTCAATAAAAACGTTACGCACACACCCACCCACGCTTTCTAAAACCATCAAACTTTCATGTGACGTAAAATGACATATTCGTTTATAAAACCAAAGTTCTTGAGTCAAAACATGGTTGCAAGTGACGCCAAAAGTCAATTTTATGAAGGAATAAGCGATCGGGGACCAAACGGACATCAAAGGGTGACAAAGCCACCCCAAAAACAGGGGCGGTGGCTGGAAATTACAGAGGCAAGAAATATGAGCAAGAAATCACAGATTTTCACCCTTAGGGTGTGGAATTTCAACCCAATCACAATAGAAATAGTTCAGGCTCAAATTGGAAATGCTAGGCAACAATTAAACATGAAGGGAGGTCAATTTCACTCCCAATTTCACCAATCAACGAACAAATTCATAGATCAAAGAATCAAAGTGGGAAAACCCACACAAATTGGGGAAAACATGAAATTCAAGGAAATTGAGGTCAAAAATCAAGTATATGCAACAAATCATAAGCATATAACTAGAGAGAGTAGACATTGTTCCCCTACCTCAAGGATTTGCTTGAAAAATGAAGATGGATGAAACCCTAGGTGTAGAAAACCCCAAATCCCGAATTTTGTGCTCCTGCGAATCCAAGGTGACCCAAGCTCCCCACGGTGCGTAGAACGTGAATATGGCCTTGGTTCTTGAAGAGGTGAGTGGAGAGGGCAAGATTTGAGCTTGGAGTGAGTAAAAATGGAGGAGAAGAGAGGGAGGGTGGGCCGATCGGTGGAGGAGAGAGGGAGAGTGAGATATTTTGTTTTTTTTTGCAAATTTGCCCCACACTACTTATTATAACCCCTTAATTACCCTCACACCCAAATGTCACTTGTGTAAATAGTATATGATCATTAATACTTATTTTCATAAACCAAACTTAAGTAAAGACTATAATTTTTATAGTCTTTACTTTAATTTATTTATGAAAATAAGGAAGTACCCCATTTGGAAACAATGGCATTTCTAAAATTTTAAAATTCTAATCACATCAAAATCTCATCCCCCACTTTTAGTACAAAACCAAAAACGGCAATGATTTTCTCCGAATAAAATGGGTGAAAGACAACTTTGTCTTACTTAAAAATAACTTCCGATCATGCCGTTGTGATTAGAAAAATCCAATGAACAATTACCGCCATTTTTATCGGCCAAATCAAAACTTCCCCAAAAAGTGATTTTTTTTTTTCATACGGGTTCTTACACTCCCTCCGTCCCTTTTTAAATGTGTTACTTCGTAAATCCAACTTATTAAAGAAACATCATCATTACACCTTTCACATCAACTTTTTCCTTCACTTTACACTTTTCACATCAACTTTTACCTTTACTTTCCAAAATTATCCTCCACTTTTACTCATTAACTCTTACCCGCTAACTTTCAAAAGGGCAAAATGATAATTGTACAAACTTCTATCCATCAACTTTTCAAACACACACTTATTTAGGACATCCCAAAAATGGAAATGCTCTAATAATATCTCTTCATGGTTATATACGTGTCTCAGTATGTGGTTCCCCAATTTTTTCCTTTTTGCTATGTTTACCCATAAATACAAACGCATGTAAATCATTTAAATATATGTATAACATATGACTTGTATATTGCTGCAAACCCATTTTGAATTGGGCATTCACTAAAAAAAAAAAATCAAAACCATTTTTATTTGGCTGTTTTCACAAAATAAATCAAACCCATTTATCTAAATCAGTTCAAGCAGAGAAAAAAAAAAAAGGGGTTTCCTGAGATTAGATCGACGACGGTGCCAGAATTAGATTGACAACGGCGACACTTTAGATCCACAACGCGCCCTCCCGGCATCAACGACGATCTGTACTTATCGATTAACATTGTTTTTAATCTTATAACTGGGTTAGTAAAACAGGACTCAATTACTTGGTTGATTTGTCAATCTGAAAAGAGATGAGCACTGTTGATTTGTCTGGTGTTGGCTCTCTCTCTCTCTCTCTCTCTCTCTCTCTCTCTCTCTCTCTCTCTCGTCTCTTAGGGAAGAAGAAAGGTGCAGCAAATTGGGTGGCGCCAAAGGGGTATTTGTGTAAAGTGGGAGCCGGATATATTATACATGGGGGTGGGGTGTGTCAAAAAATAAGGCCCCTGCAGGAGCATATACATAACCCAGGCAAAAGTTATCCGGGAAGCAATAACAAAACAATGGATATAACCTACCCGAATATCCATGTCCACCTAAATTCTATATCCCACCCTTCCTGGAAACAAACATGTCCACCTAAATTCAATGGATCTCTCTTTTCTACGCAACAAGTGCCCAATAATCTGGCAACAGAACCTAAACCAATGCCTACAAAAACAAAAAACAGAACCACCTAAACTAACTGGCATGAAAATGAGCTTCACATATCTAATTTGTCAATTCAAATCTCAAATGACAGGGAGCAAACTTAACAATTCAAAAATAAAAAATTGCATATTCCAGCAAACATCCTTTGAACGCAACTTGAGACCATGCTGAAAGAAGCAATAGCTAAAAGTACCTAAATAATTTCATAGTAGATTGCCTCCCTACACATTTAAAGAAAAAGGAAACTCCCAAGATATCCGAAAGAAGGGACATGAAAACTGGAATTACATGCACGCAATTACATGCACGCAGTGAACGTTCCTGAACCAGCAGCTCAGCTTTTGGGAATCCACCAATTGAATGCTGCATAAGTACATAATGAAAACAAATGCTAGTTCAGTAAAATTGAATTAGAAGGAACAGAACAGATACGCAGCTATTCCAAATAAAAAATGGTACTGTGATAAATGGAAACAATAGAATTGACCATGAAGCTTTATTCAAGACACAAACTGATTCAACACTTTTGTGGACAAGCAGTCAAACGATGCATAGTTCAGGTAAACACAAGAAATGCTTAAAACCATTTCACAAAACAAGAAGCTGCAATACAATCACAATGAATACCTTTTAGCATCAGTAGCTAGTGCCTGTGCCTCCATTAGTGCATGAGTGCTTTGGGCAAGTTCTTAATAAACTAATTTTTATTCAGGATATAAACTAATTGAAAGCTTTTGTGGACAAGCAGTTGCATAGTTGATAAACATAAACTAATTCAAAGCTTTTGTGGACAAGCAGTCGAACAATGCATAGTTGAGGTAAACATAAGTAAACTAATTCAAAGCTTTTGTGGACAAGCAGTCGAACAATGCATGGTTGAGGTAAACATAAGAAATGCTTAAAACCACTTCACAAAAACAGAAGTGCTATCCAATCAGAATGAATACAAGGTAAGAACAATCTTCAAATTCCTTCATGGAAATGCTTTCTACACTTGACAGTAAATATTATTGTTCCCACTTCTTTCCTAAGAGTATAAAATCTTAGAGAATAAAATCTCACTATATCACAAGACTATATGAATGCATTTGCAACTTAAGTTTTTCTTGAGTCAAGAAAGTTTCAATCATCTCTTCCATCGAGCACCTATCCATATTCTAATCAAGGAGCCCAACTTCTGTTTCATGACCAAACTAACTAACCCAGTGTTACTAGTTCACCTAGATCAATAAAATCGGAAGAATGAAATCTCACTATATTAACAAAACAATATAGGAATGCATTTGTAACGCAAGAATCGGGACTAAATATGGTGTCACACATGGTAAAGTCCTTATCTTAAGAAATTCTCATGTCAATGTGCTCTCATGTTAGTGTGCCTATGTTTTGTTTACATCTGTGACCGGTCTACCATGTCAGGACAATGGTAATGCAACTCAGATACTTCTCAATCCTTTATTCCTCCGTGCATCATTGCTCATGCAAAAACTATGAGAAACTTCAAGAGCAAAACAATGCAAAACCTGACCAAAAACTATGCAATATCCTCTAAATGAGTCAAAGATCACATTCAAAAAATGACATCCAAAATGCAACTCCAGATGCTTCTCAAGCATCTCAATCCTTTATTTCCTCCGTGCATATTGCTCATGCAAAACCATGGAGAAACGTCAAGAGCAAACTATGCAAAACCTTACCGAAAACAAAGCAATACCTCTAAAAAGTAAAAGATCACATTCCAAAAAAATGACATCCAAAACTAGTTCTGGGGTGAAGGACTTCGGCCTCTTTAAAGCATAACATAGTCAATATGTGGGTATACCAATCCATGAACCAATGAATTAAATCAAAATCATATACTTAACATTATATACCAAAACCCAATTCCAGGAAGCTAGGAAACTACCTTGCCAAAGGTAACTAAGGCTTTAATTTGCGACAACGAAGACCAGTTCTGTGTAAAATTGAGGGGAATGGATGAAAATTAAAACTAAGAATCGTTGTCTATAGGGAATTGGTCTTAACTCTTAAAGGAGAAAGGATTTGGCATTACCTTGAAGTGTCCCGAGAGAGAGAGAGAGAGAGAGAGAGAGAGAGAGAGAAGAGATTTAGAGAGGAGGATGTGAGATTTGGTTTTGGTTTATAGGGTTTCTTCCTCCTTTCAGAGAGAGACCGAGACTTCAGACAGAGTGAGGGGAGTGAGGAGGGATTCAAAGAGGAGGATGATAGATTTGGTTTTGGTTTATAGGCTTTTTCCTCTTTTAGCATTTCAGACTTCAATTCAAAATATGTTTCTGTGCCAGTGACAGGGGGAATTTCCGGGAGGGAGGGAAAATGGGAGGGGATATATTATGGCTAAATTACAGTTGAGGCTATTTCCGTCTTTTACCTTGATGGCACCGTTTATGTGAAAATATAATTTTCCTTGCCATGACATGGGAATTTCCAAAAAACTTGCCATGTAAGTGCAATTTATTGCCCCTTTTCCCACTAAACAATAATTTCCCATTTAGTGTATGCCACACTCATTTAGTGGATGGGTAGCAACAAGTTTTGTTTCTGAGGCACTTCTTCTAAATACTTAAGAAATAGCAGCAAGTGTTTTGTCTGAGGCTCTTCTTCTAAATACCTGAGAAAAAGTAATCCAAAAGTGAGTTGGAGATGGATGCCTAGTATTCTCATTCCATCTCTATATAATACCTCTAATGCCCTATTGCCATGAACATGGAAGACACTCATCAAATCCGTAAGAAACAGTTCGCCAACACATTATTGTGGAATATACCTCAACAGAATCAAAAGCCAAGTCAAATGAATAAAATGCTAGAAAACAAACTCAGCATAAAAAAATATATGTTAGAAGAAATGTTACTACCTTTTATACATACCTCCTTAAGCCCTTATGTGAAGATTGTGGCCCCGCCCTTCAAGAATTCCATCCAACTTTTCCTGGAGAAAAACATGTCAAACAAAAACCATAGAAACTATCTTTCAGGGAAAAAAAAAAAAAAAACTACACTACCGTACGTACCCACAAATCACCGAACTTTTTCCAGAATCCAGTTCAAGATTCCACACAAGGGAATTGAACCAAGTTGGAATGACATCTGGGAGATCATTGTCGAACATGGTCATTATCTCAACATCATTATAAAAGTGCCCTTTCACCTGTATAGAAACCAAACAAAAACAAAAAAGATATTCAATACCAAAGAAATCAAACTCATTAAAGAAAAACAAGACATCGGGGCACTAACGCCACCCAAAATCAACTTACACCATCTCTTATGTGACCCTCACAATTTCTGAGGAACTTAATTGACCCCGCTGGGGTCTGATAATCCAAATAGTTAATTGGGTATGGGTCCTTCCGGCGTTTATAGTCCCTAACAGACGTCAATAGTGGGTCTGTGAGCTTTAATGACCAACCTTGCAGCTCACCCAGGTTTATATTAGCCGCGAAGCGGGTTTCATTGAACTCATAAATGGTGAGCACTTGCCGAGAGAAAATATGCTTCTCCGACGCAGACATCAGAAGTGGGTTGTTCCTCAAGAAGAAGGCAAACCTACTGCATTTGAAGCCCAAAAAAAATGTCATAAGTGGGAAAAGAAAATAAGGAAAAAATAAGGAAAAGACTAACCTTAATCCATCAACACCAAAAGCGCGGAAACGAGGTAACATGGCATAAAGTTCATGAAACTTCCTGGAAGCAGGAGCCTGTTGCACAACATTTAGTCTCATTGCTTGGTTTTCCGCCCATTCGAACATATTTTTGAAATCTACGAGGTCTTTCTCGAGTAAATCTAAAAGTTCTGCAAAAAACACACACAAAAAGAGAATTAGACCATTTTTAAAGTTTATAATACAATATTTAACCATTCTTATTAAAAAAAAATTACCTTCTAGAGAGTTAGGCAGATCTGATATTTGTCTTTGGAGAGCTTGACTTGGTCTCCTTCTATTGTGACACCATTTAACAAGTTTCCATAAGGAACAAATTTGTCATGGTACCACTTCATATGTTGAAGGATCTGCTGGAAAATGTATAGGGGTAGAGGGCCAAGAAACAGCCACGCCCCGAGGCGAAACAATCCAAAAATCTTTAAGATGTTCATTCATTAGCCACCAATCATAAAAAGATTACCCCGTCCATACTGAAAAACAAGCAAAAATGATTCACAGCTCCTAAATAAACAAAAACAAAAACTGCATTTACAGGGCATGTGATCCTTGTATAAGATGGGAAAACAAAAAACTGCAGCAAAAACTGAATATGTGGCGTTTTTGCCGGGGATGGTTGTAATCTAACACCAGATTTATGGCTCTGAACTTTTATCTACAAGAATCAGTACACATGCAAAAGAAAAACCAAAAATGGAATTGTCAATTAACCAACAATAGTTCTAAACATTTAAGGTGCAATGAAACTCGTTTCCCATATTGAGGGGTTTTCCTTATAAAGACAAACACTTCTTTGTTTTCAGGAATTTTCAGGCAAACACTCTCAATTCATTAAAACTATGGAGCTGCATATTCAAAAAAAAAACTCACAAAAAATAGCCATGCAGTACAAAACATAATTCCTTCGAATTACCTGGCCTTGGAAGAACATGAACTCAACTTGGCCTTGAAAGTTTTTGATGTCATTGATGAACTTGAACACAACTTACTGAAGAAGCTCATAATGCCCTCTACCTCTACACATCCCAGAAAACATGAAACCAAGAACGCCACAATCAAGATAGTCACAAATCATAATATGTATTCAAACCTATTATACAAAGAGAAACTAAACAATCCCCTAGAATAGGTCAAAATTGCAATCATACCCACTTTAGATAATTGAATGGACAAGATACTTGAATGAATAGACAGCATATGCAAATGAAAAACACAAATGGCAAAACTCCTAATTTGCAATAAAGCTATTTAGCACTATTGCCTAAATCTTGCACAAAAATTTACTTATTAATAAGTGAAACATTATGTGGGTGCATATATTAGATCATGCAAATTCTGGGAACAAATTTCTTAGAATGTTTGAATCAATTTCATTGCCATTACATTTGTAGCAATGTGACTGCAAACGGAACTTGGAATAATAAAAACATAACAAAATAAGTCCTCATTTACCATTTTATACTCTGCTTATGCAATCATGTTTTGAATGAGCAACAAAAATCTCTCATCAGCAAGTGTGGAATATTTGCAGCTCACAGTGTGCTTTTCCACTCTTTAAATTAGGAGTGTTTAAATTGCTCATATAATCCTTGCACGCAGTGGAAAAAAGAAATCACAATTGGGACACACCCCACAAAGTATTCAAAAGGCACAGACATTAAGCAAGCACCTACCCAGCTACACCAGATAAATAGATAATGAAAGTGGTCATTCACACCTACAAATTACAATCCACTGGCGATATTTCCTATTTTATAAGAAAAACATTTACTTAGATCTTCAAATTGTTCATAGAGTGCTTCAATCCAATGTCAATACATAAAGACAGCTAGGGGTGAAAATTAAAATCGATGAACCGGACCAAACCGAGGTTTTTTTTCGATTTTTTCTTTAGACAGTTCGGTTCAGTTCCCGGTTCAGAGGATTTTTTAAGCGAACCGAACCGGACTGAACCGGTTTACACATGTACACGCATATATAGTATATATAACTCTAAAAAAAAGGAGGGGTAAGGATTGAACACGCGACCTCGCGCAAGGAGAGCAAGTGACTTTTACCAAGTCTGCTGAGTAACCCCTTTACAACAGAAGTGGGAAACTAATTGTTTTACATTACATTACTATATATATATACACATACATCTGTTAAATGGGTAAATCTGTAGATCTGGAAGAACGGGTATGTGTATTTGAGTATATGTAGATCAGGACTGTGTATATGTGTAGATCAGGACTTAAATCTGTATATCTGTGTATTTTTTAAATGTATTTTTGAGATCTGTAAATCTCTCTTGAATTCGATCTCCTCCCCCCTTTCTCCGGCGAACCGAACTGATCACTGAACCGGGACGAACCAGCCTAACCGAACTTTACAATACCGGTTTCGGTTCAGTGGTACTCCCAAACCAAGTTTTCCCGGTTCGCTCAAAAAATGGCCGAGAACCGGACCAAACCAGTTTCAGCCCTAAAGACAGCACTTTTAGACCACTACAACCCCATCTTTTAATAAACCTCGAGAAATGTTCATGCATAAACACCCCACTTGTAGAAAAGTTCAAAGTAACAAAACATGTTTCTCACCTATAAATGTTGCAACACTTCACAGATAACAGGGTAAGCAAAACTCCGTACACATCTCCCAGCACACAGTAGCTCTTCTTCTGCGACACAGATTCCATAGCTATTATACTTTTGATCAATAAAGAAGAAGAGTGATACCCCAAAATTGGAGCAAATGCGAAACGAAAATGAAAAGAGATCTGGGCCCTGAGAATAAATAACTTTTTTTTTGAACTGTGAGAATAAATAACTTGGATTCCATACAATGCATTCATATGTAATTACAAATAATAATTATAATTTGTGGAGAGAGAGGGGGAGAGAATGCCTGGGCCTGGGATGAGGAAGAGGCCTGGTCTCCTCCTGGCTCCTGCTGTCACCGCAAGATCTGGAAGAGCTGGAAGGAAAAGAGAGACGATACAAATATCTGAGGGTTGAAATGACATTTCGGCCCCTCATGTTTGGGGGAAATAGCGCATGCGTCTCACGTAAAATGAAAAAAAATAGGGTTGTTCTTCTGTATTTACCCTACCCGGACCCGGGTATCCAGATCCGGGTCCAGCACATACCCTCCAAAATTACACCGAGGCCCCCTGAAATACGAAATTTCTGTATTTACCCCACGCGGGTTTCCAGATCCAGCTCCGTACACAACCACCCACCGAATTGATCATTTCTAGTGCCTTTTCCTTGATAAGCTTCAATCCGATGATCCAGATCTAACCAACAAAAAATTAAAATTTAAAAATGTCTCCATGACAGGAGATAACAGACGCCTGTAAATCTGAAATACATGCAACAAAATTATTATGCTGTTCAGGAAAAAATATGCATACACAACTGAATCATGCTAACAAAACATTAAAGTGGGTCAGATCAAACCTTATGACCAAGGATCTGTCGAGAAGAAAGTCAAGGCACCTCTATTGTCATTTGCGTAAGGGCCTAATTCATCATGACATCGCAGCAACCACTTTTATGCCTACCTAGGCACTATGGGGAAGTCAATATGTAGCCCACCTATTAGTATCAAGGAAATCTTCTCTCAAACAAAGCACTAAGATTTCACATCTATATGAATCCAATGAGTTCATTGAACTCCCAAGCCTAAGCCCAGAACTTCAAGAATTCAACGAATTCATTAGATCCATTAGTCTGAAACAAGCGAGGAGGAAAAGGAGAGAGGTTGAGCTCATTAGATCCACTAATCTGAAACATGCACCGAGGAAACGTAGAGCGAGAGAGAGAGAGAGAGATGGCAGACCCTAGTTTTGTCAGGAAACCTTTCGTTTACTATTTATACTAAATACTTTAAGGTCTAAAGAGTTGTTTTGGGCCTCATTGGACTTTTTGAGTAATTGGTCCAAACACTCCCTAAAGGGAGTCCGAAACGCAACAGGAGTATCTAACGTGTATAAAAGTCAAGTCCCATATGTGGAAAACAAAAAAGTAATTTCGTACAACTATCCTACCCTGATATTTACTAACTCGCAATCGAGAACCGCTGATAACTTCACTCCTTGTTGATTGTTGTCACGTGGCAAAATCAAGTTCAACGATTATACATATACTAGTTCGCTTCTACTCCCTCCATTCCAAAAAATTTACCTTACTTTTAAATTTCAATATTTTATGTACAATAAACAACGATTATACATATACTATTTCACGTGGCAAAATCAGAGCTCTTTTTTAAAAATTTTAAAACGCACTTTAAACTCTTTTTTTAAATTTTAAAACGCACTCTAAACTTTAAGATTTTCAATTATTCTTCTTTTGATCTCATTATTTTGATTGTTAAAAGCATTTCAAGGGCAGAAAATGGAATTTATCAACTTTCCTACGTTGAAAATTTTAAATTGGCATTATATTTTAGGACAACCAAAAAAGAAAAGCAGGTCAAACTTTTTTAGACGGAGGGAGTATTATATTGTTAAAGGACAGGGGCACTCAAACATTTAATCCCTTTTTTCGTTGCGCCCGCATCCTTGTCTCAAACTCTTCTCACGGGCTCCGAATGCCAGTAAATGCTTGTAAAACGGGTGTACACCATACCAAAAAATGCACAGAGCATTGTGTGAAACATTTCACACAAATGATCGAAGTCGTTAAATTTGTTTAAAGTATTTTTTTAAGGATCTCTGTAAAAAAAATTAGATCTATCAGATATCGGTAAAGGCTTGATCAGTTCTATACTCAATTTTCTAACAGGAAATTAAGCGAAAATTTGACCAAGCTCTTACCGATACATAATTGAGTTTTTTTTTTTTTTTACAGATATCGGTAGAGGCTTGTTCCATTCTATACTCAATTTTCTGATAGGAACTTAAGCAAAAAATTGACCAAATTCTTACCGATACCCGATTGGGTTTTTTTTTTTTTTAATATTTACAAGGATCCTTAAAAACATATTTTGAATGAGTTGAATGACTCCAATCATTTGTGTGGGATCCCGAAATGAATTTCATACAATACGGTGTGTATTTGGTTTGCACCAAATACCGTACTCATAACAAGGTTCACTGAATGCGGCACGTTGTCGATAAAAAAAATAAAAAAATACTCTACTTTAAAACGAAAGATATTCACACCCCTATTTGATAAGTTTATTTCTTTTTTGTTATTGCTTTGGCAAAAGAATTTATATTTATTAGTTTTGCGTCAAATTTTCGTAGATTATTTATTTGTCTCGACGAGAGGATCTAAAATGTACTCCCTCTGTCCCTTTTTAAGTGATCTCCATTGGAATACGTGCAATTTCAAACCCTTTAAAAAAATCATATTTCTTTATATAATTTTTAATTTTTTTTTACCAAATTAAAGTTCTCATTGAGTACTTTAATTTGAAGCCAAAAAAATTTTAAAACATGCTATGGAAATACATTTTTTAACGGCTACAAAATACACGTTTCCCAATAATACCATTTAAAAAAGAACGGAGTGAGTAAAAAAATATGGTCAAAACTATTTAAAAAAAAAAAAAACCAACCTCAAAGACCATTCAAGATAAGACTTGATTAAGAGCGTGGATTCTATATAGTGGAAATCACCATGTCAACGGTGTTTGGTTTAGTTGTTATAGTTTAATTTAATTAATGCAATTCCTTCCTGTTTCACCAAAACACGGTATTTATATGAGTGGCGTTCACGATCTCTGATACATGCATATATTAAATGGGAGCCGTCATTTGGTTTTTGGTATTTCACATTGATCCTTTTTTTCTTCTAAAGTTGATAATTTACATCGTAGTCTATCTTTTCATTTTTTTATTACATATATTTCTTACCACTAAAATAAATTCCTAACTCTGTTCATGCAGTGTTCTTATCCCAAATGTTGCAGTTGAGTCCGTGCTTCAAGGTTTGATCATATCTCATTAAGTAGGACTGCAAATAAACCGAGCCGTTTGTAAATTATTCGAGGCTCGACTTAGCAAAAGTTCGTTCGAATTCGGTTTGGGAACTAAATGAGCCGAATCTGAACTCAATTTTAGGCTCGATTGTTAAATAAGCCGAACCTAAACATGACAGTATTTGGATCGGTTAGGCTCGCGAACCGAATTAATTAATTAGCTTAAATTAATTGGGTGCTTAATTTTTTTTGAAAGGCAATTAATTGGGTGCTTAATTGTGCACACGTGTCTTTATATTATTGTTTGGATTGGTGTGTAACCCATGAGTGTAACCGGATGGGTGTAAGAGTAGCATTATTCAGACCCATAATTTTTCCTTAGTGCCTAATAAGACAAAAGGGGAGCACTTTATAGGCTTGCGTACAATGAAGAATTTCCCAAGGTAAATAGGAGGAAAATCTTCTACGTTCTTCTTACTCAAAAAAATCAACTCGTACGCAGACGTGTGTATGTAAAACACACGGTCGGTGCATCTGCACCGTCTAAAAGCATTTTTGATAGTCCAGATTTTATTTACTCTTTGACCAGTAAGAAAGTTATTTGACCGGTCAAAGACTAATCAAGATTTGAACAATTGATTTGTTAAAATAGACACTGCAGATGTGTGCATACACGGGGACCTAGGGGGTGTTGTGCATCCCCATGCACAACACCATGCTCTGCAGCCCCACGGCGCGGTCGGGCCGGCATTTTTCCGACGATTGGAGACGTTCACCGCGTAGACCTCGTCAAGTACTACAAGTGTGCAATTATTTTAGGGAATTTGAGTGGGCACATGGACCGAGGTGAGTGATTAGTACCCAAACTATATGATGGTTTTAAACATGTTTTGCTATCAAACATGAAAGCTATGCTTTGTTTACATGATCTGCTTAATAATATGAACTCCATGGACATGGAATGGAAGGTGGATTTGTTATCTTATTAATGACATCCCTTACTTCCCAGCTTGCTAAAGGACAATACTAAAAGGCTAGCAAGATGTGTTTGTGTAAGTTGTGAGATAACGCGATAGACGTCTAGCTTATCCCCACCGAGGACACCTGGTGATACGATGAATCAGAGAGGGATGTGCATTATAAATTGTGCTATGAAATGTGGAACTCTGTTGGAGCATGTGGAATTTAGCATTGGTTATCTTTTGAAATGTAATTTTTATATTGTCCATGGAAAGCGTGTGGCTTGTGTAATAATTATTCATACGAGCTTCGACTTATGTAAATGTTTTTTCCACCTTTCAGGCAATGATGAGTGGGAGTGTGGTGTGTCTTTTGTAGATAGGCTATGCATATGGAAATGTAGATAGGGAGTGTACTTTTGACTTGTAGTGATGTGTAGAATTTATAAAATAAGCGCAACTCTGGGATGTATTTTGAGTTTGAGATCGTGATTTATGGTTTTTGAATGTTAATACAAGCTTTATTCCGCTGCTTAATTCGTGAGTCCTTTTTGGTCATTTGCTTACAGAGTACTACTTAATGCTCTGTTGTGGCCTAAGTGATGATTTCACTGACACTTTGTTATGATTTAAGCCTACAAGGACGGGTGTGGGTCGTGACATGCACAATTCCACGCCACCCTCTCCACTTCCCCCATTTCACATTATTTTTTCCTCTTACCAATCCATTTTCAATCCATTTTCCCAAGTCGTTTATTTACTCCTCATCAATTCTTTCATTTATTTGCCTGTTTAAAAAGTGTAGGCATGGTAAGAATAACCCCAATGGTTAGAGCTAATTTTTGGGCACCAAAGCTGTATTTTGGCTTGCAACATTTTTTTTTGAACCATAATTTGGCTCGCAACCGGCTCAAAATTTCCGGGAGCCGAAATCGTATTCGTTAAACGAGGGCACTTATTTTTTTTCCCTGCATATAAAGGTTGATTAATAGAGTCTTTATAAAAAATCATTACAAAAGTTTTACTGTTACAAAATGTAAACCGATAGTTATCTAAAATTAAACATCTCTTACAATACTACAAGATCCATAATTTGAACATTGGTCTAAAAACTAAATTCAAACGGGGCTTTTTTTTTAAAATTTTTTTTGTATAGAATGCGTCGACTAAATACTATTCTAGGCCGAGTATAATAGATGGGGGTCCTAAAAATTTTAAGCCCCCCCTTTTATCAAATTTTGTGAGCCTGAAGACTGGGCTTCTTGGCTTCTCCTTTAACCCGGCTCTTATTTGGCCAAACTACTCCAGTGATGTCAAAGCAAGAATTTGGATCCCTTCCTGAACTACCTTCCATCTATACCCTTTTCTTAAGCGATAAACATATAGGTACCGAAGGCCAAGGTACAAAATCGGACAAATCGGCGTGCGGGGCCCACTTTTGGGTCCCACACGAATAATCCCGAACCGTTCAACAATTTTAAAATTATTTTTAAGTGTTCCTGCAAAAAATAAGCTCAATTGGATATGCGTAAGTGCTTCATCCAAATTTCAAGTTTTCATTCAAAACTTGGGATCCCGAATTGAATGAAAAACTTGAAGTCTTGAAGTTTGGATGAAGCACTTACCCATATCCAATTGAGCTTATTTTTTGCAAGAACACTCAAAATTATTTTAAAATTATTGAACGGTTCGATCATCTGCAAGGGCCCAAAAGTGGGCCCCAAGCCAATTAATAAAATTTCGCATACATTTACCTTCTGTACTGTAGCATCGTCCTTTTTTTGTCTAATGAATGAATGCCTTCTTCCTTCCATTTCGATTCATTGTTGTTCAATGT
>JADGMU010001191.1:0-31281 GCA_016920895.1 Vaccinium myrtillus | reverse complement strand
AGTAACATGAGGTAGGGGTGTAACCGGTTCGGTTCGGTCCGGTTCAGGGGCGATTTTGAGCGAACCGAGTAAAACCGGTTCGGAGAGAACATGGAACCGAAACCGGTTTTTTAGAGGTCGGTTCGGTTCCGGTTCGGTTCGTCTCGGTTCGTCCCGGTTCAGAAGTCGGTTCGGTTCATCACAGACAGAGAGAAGAGAGGCGTGAAACACATCTACAGATCTGATTCAACATCGATCAAAAGAAGAAGAAAAAAATTACAGATCTACTGAAATTAATACACACACACACACATATATATACACAAACATTTACAGATCTTGATCGATACAAAAAAAAAAAAAAAAAAAAACGATTTACACATCTACACCCAGATTTAGAACAGTTGTACGTAGATTCACACACAAAAACGGGTCTACAGATGTAGATATATATACACCGAACAAATGCATACAGATCGAGAGAGAGAGAGGCAACGAAACCAGACTTGGAGAGAGAGGGAGATGTTCAGACTTCTTCTTTTTCTTCTTCATTGTCCGGTCTTCTTCTTCATTGTCTCGGCGTCGGCAGAGAGAGGAGATGTTTAGACTTGAGAGAGAGAGAGAGATGATTTGAGTCTTGAGATCTGGTTTGCAGAGAAAGAGAGACGAAAAATGGGTTTTGAGAGAGAGAGAGAGAGAGAGAGATGAGATCTCTGGAAATTTCGGAAGTGAGGAGAGTAAAGTGATTTCTCTTGGGCTGTATGTATATATAGAAATAAGGTAACCAAATATTCTAATAAATATTATTACTTCCTGGTAGTATCAGAAAGGCTTGGCCAGCCAAGTTGATTGATGATGCTGTTTCCACGCGAGAGGGTTGGGTTCGAATCCCAGCCCCTTCCATTTTTTGAGTAAGAGTACTATATACTATATATATTTTTATATATAATATATAAAACCGGTTCGGTTCGGTTCGAACCGGGATAAAAATTTCAAGAACCGAGAACCGAACCGGTTTCTAAATTTTGAAAATCTTCAAAACCGAACCGAACCGACTAAGTTTAAAAACCGAAAATAAAAACCGGTTCGGTCCGGTTCGCCGGTTCGGTTCGGTTCTTCCGGTTCCTTTGTTCAGCCCTAACATGAGGTGTATTAGCATTAAAAATAGACAGTTCTAGAGACATGGAAGGGATGACTTTATTGACTTGGCCATAGGTATAAATAGGGTTGCTTCCCCCCTTCATAGCGCGCGCACACGGCAGAGTAAGGAAAAAAAAGAGAGAAGGAAAGAGAGAGGGAGGAAGGAGGAGGGAAAAAAAAGAGAGAAAAAAAAAGAGAAACTAGGTAAATCCCCCACTGCCGAAACACACATGCACACTTGCACTTTTATTTATGCAATCACACCAACTGGAGTCAGGAGGTGGGAAAGAAAAAACATCACCCTGGATCCCACAGACACGTGCACCCCTGTTACATGGGCAGATTTAGATTGGTAATTTCCCAAAAAGAGAAGAAGAAAGAAGTTGTGTACTTGCACTTGTATAAATTTATTGACTTTGGAGTCATTCTCAATTTCACAATAGAAACGAAAGTGGAAAAAAAGAGAGCCTTTATTTGTGATTTCAGGTAATTCTAAATTAAATTGGCTCATAACTCTGCAAGGTTAATTATATATAATTTACATCTTAAAATTCTTGAGTTCAATTTAGGGCTAAAAATAAATCGAGTTTTCACACAACTTGTCGGCTTGGCTCGGATCGGCTCGGCTCGGCTCGCTTTGTAGTCGGACCGAACCGGAGTAACTTTAGAACATTGTCAATTAGCTAGAAGTAACTTTAGCCTAATTTTATCAATAACGGTAGTAACAAATTAAACACAAATATTTTATGATTAGGTACAAGTTTTTTGGAGTAGTTGATCGTAAGTTGAGCTGGACGGAGCAAAAGGTGAGTTATGAATTATCCCTGTTACATGAGTTTTTCGTAAAATTTATGTTTCCAGCCTACTAAAATGTCTACTTTACCATATGAAATTCTTTTGTAGCAAATATACCATGGAATTATGATATTTTGCAGTTTATGAAAATAATATTAACGATACATCCGGATATGTCCCTGAATCGGGGGGACGTTAAAGATACCAATGGGAAATGTGTTATAAGGGTGGAATGGAAAGGGGCACAGCCAGGTGTCCAACTGAATTGATCAATTCACTTTATGTGCATTGGGCGGTTGCTCCCTCATAGCTGGCAGTAATCGTCGGATGGTATATTGTATATGTTTATGGCATGTTATGCTGTATACAAGCTTGTTTACGAATTTAGGTTACAGTTGAAGCCATGAAAAACTGATCATGCCATAATTTTGGTTACAGTTGAAGCCATGAAAAATTGATTCTATGACTTATGCTTTATTGAGGATTTTTTTTTAAAACTTCCATGGTAGATCATGTAACTCCGATAATTCATAATCTCACACAAGCAGTGGCTTATGTTGTTACAATCTTGCTTTTTCAGGTTATCAAAAATAGAAGGACGGGCCGAGTACCTATATTATTAAGCATGTGGTCGTGTATTGAATAAGGGGAAAAAAATGCAACCCACTTTGCCGTTAGCATAATGAATAAAGGACTCTAATAATTTATGGTTGCTTCCGCATATGTTTAAGTAATTTTCTTTTGAAAAAAAAAACGGTGATGATAGAGGCCTTTGGTGAGACAGACTCACTGGCAGGTCACGATGTTCAAATCCGCTGGATTTGGGTTGTGACATGAATCACCCTTACGTGCCTCAATGCTAATCCCAGGTGGTTAGAGCATCACCGCTCCTCACCCTTTTTTTTCTCCAAATATATATATATTTTTTTCTGAATTCTCAATTTGGATAGGTCGATCTCGAACAGAAATTCACTTTCACCCAAAATTTATTTTTTAAAATTGCAAATGGCATATATGTAAACTAGTGAGATGATAGAATCAACTCTGGCAAAGGTTTGGCAAGGCTCAACAGGTTCGGTGAAGGTCCAGAAGCTCTGGCGACGAAGCTTCGACATCAAATTGAAAGATCCGGCGAAGCTCCATCATCATTTCAAGACGTCCCGCGAAGCTCCGACGTCTTATTGAGATGATCGGTGAAGCAAGGCTGTCATGTAAAGAACCGGAAATTTAAAAGTATTTTTCCAAATTTAGAATGGGGTTTGCACAAAAACATAATTTTTTTAAAGTACATATGTTTAATGAGAGAGGACATGAAGTCTTGGACTTGTTAGTAGCACTTTTGCAAATTGAAGGGTGAGTGTGTAATTGAAACTATATAATGGAGGAGTTAGAGAACACAATCTCATTTCCCCTGCCTCATCTCAGCTGACTCTCTCTCCCTCTTTTCTCTTTCTCGGTTTCTACTCCCTCCCTCACTCTCACACAAAAATCTACCACCCACACTCAAATCTAACACAAACCCACCTCTAATCCTCGGTACCCGCAACATCTAGGCCCGGAAATCGTGTGTTAGAAGCTCAGTGGATAGGCTAGGGTTTTGGTTCAAGGCTTGTTGGAGCTCAAACCCTTTGAGGTAGGAATTTCTTCTCCTTTTTCTAAGTGTATATGGTTGAATTGTTTCATATACTGCAAGTCTTTAGCATCAATTTTTTGTAGCTTGGTTGTTATTCCTCAAAACCCATTTTTCTAGTGTTCAAAGTAAAATGTTGATGCATTGATCCTTGATCTTGTTTGTATTCCCTTAATTTAGTGGAAACCTATCATTAATCTAGTGTGTGGAGTTGATTTTGATGAGAATACCTTGCTTAGATCATTTTTTTTTAGCATTGGTTGAGAACTTTGTCAAAACCTTGTGTCTGCTGATCAGATTATGTTTCTTGCATTTCCCATCGAGACTGGTAAGCCAGACCATCTGGACGATTTTGATAGATCGCTCCACTGATTTTGTCTATCGATCGGGGTTTTCTCTTGGCTCTCATTTTGTTCCTGTTCGCACTGCCTCTTGGCTCTCGTTTTATCAATCGGGGTTTTGTTCCTGCTCAATCAGATATAGTTAACTGTTTCATCTAGAGTTTTATTTATTTTTTAAAAGTTCTTGCTAAAAAAATTCAACTTTTACATCAAGCGCTCACCGATATTGGATTCATCTCAATTTTTGCATGGGTTTCTAAAAAATGAATTTGGACAATATGAATGGTTTTGATTCTTGATGTGAGACATAGAATGAGGATACATTTGTTCACCCTCATAGTGATATACATATGAAGTTTAGTAATATACATATTATGTTTAATGCTCTGTCACTCAATGTTGTTTCTCCAGTTTTTTATTTGAAGGGTGAGTAAATTATTTTCCGTATTTTTTGTATTTTTGAACTACAAGTTATTAGATCAACAAGTCATTCTCCTCGTGTATATCAACTGATTAACAACCTGTAGTCCAAAAATACTAAAATGGAAACTCACCCTAAGTATCCAAATTATTTGTCCATTTTGTAAAGCAAACACAAACCCATATAAAAATATATTTTTATTGCCGATAAATTAATTACTCTTTTTTATCACTTGACTTAAAGTAACAAGTGGAAGGCTGTAAGGACCCGTAGTTTTATGCATTATTCCGGAAATAAGAATATTGAGGAAATGTGAGGAAATGAAATTAAAGTAAAGTGGGTCAATGTGAAGTTAGGGAAATGCATTTGGGTGTCTTTAGGATGCGTTAGAAACATGGGGGGTGTAAGTGCAAAAAAGGGTGTTTATACACTTAGTCAGGGGAAATTTGTGGACACAACACACTCTCACTCTCTCACTCTACACCGGCCTCTCTCTCTCTCTCTCTCTCTCTCAAAATCCCTTCATTTCCCACCACAAATCCCAACTCCACACTCAAACCCATCAAGATCCAACCTTATATTCGTCATCTACGCGCAATTTGGATTCCGGGTTTCTTTGGATTCACCTTGGGAAGGCTTCTTTTGATTGGGGTGGGGAGCAAGTGCTAGGGTTTTCATCTTCTTCACATTTGGAGCTCATTCATTGAGGTAGGGATCAAACTCTACTCCTTCTAATGGTATATTGTTGATCTGTTGCATTGTTTTTGGTTTGATTCACCCATTTTCTCATCACCCTTGAAATCTCCATTGAAATGGGTTTGGTTTTGGTTGAGTTTGGTTCCCACTTATTTGGTTGTTAAATCCATAAATTGGTGGTTGATATACCCTTATTCCATGCTTAAATGATGTTTAGAATCCCATAATTTACATGGGTTAGAACCCCCTCCATTTGTGAAAAGCTGTCAAAAAATTCTTTCCGTAGCAATTTGGAGAGGTATTGATACCTTTTGGTTCTCGTTTTCATTGTGACGGCGCATTGGTATCCATACCAATTTGGTGAGGTATGGATACCTTTCTTTCTGTTCACTGATGGTGCATTGGTATCCATACCAATTTGGTGAGGTATGGATACCTTTCTTTCTGTTCGCTGATGGTGCATTGGTATCGATACCACCTTTGGGAGGTATCCATACCTTTTTTCAATAAAGTTCCAGAAAACTCTCCTTTGGTTTGCGGCTGACTTGCATGGTTCCATACTTGATATATATCCACATCGTACACTCCATTAATGATCGAAATATCCTTTCCTAGCCTATCTTAGTTTGATTGGTTATTTACCTTGATTTTCCAACTTACGCTTGACACATGTAACCTAGTGAACATCGAATGAACATGTTGTTTTGAACGAATGGATTATATGGATGTTTTGAACACATGAGGGTAAAATGGATTTTTTTATAAAAATGGTGATCATAAATACTAGGGCCATCATTCGGTGCGTCCCTGACCATGAGTGCACGGAGCCCACGAAATCTGGCAGGGGTGCACGGAGCCCACGAAATCCGGCAGAGGGATTAATTCCCTATTAAAGACAAGTGGTTATTTTTGCGAAATGTTTGAAAACGAGGTTCTTTGTGAAAAATACGATATTTTGATAAAATTGGACACACGACACGTTTGAAAACAGTTAGGAGAAAAATGATAGACACTAGGATTCTTTTTGGACTTTTGGGTATTTGGTTGGACACTTAGGCATTTCTTGGGCACTCGACACTTGGTCTAGTCATATATAGCATTCTTTGGCCTTCTCATTCCTAATCATGGTTTTCGCATGCACAGACCCTTAGCATTAGTAGATAAGTTTCCTACTGGGCTAGTTAGCTCACCCTATCATTTTCAGGTACTCGGCAAGGCACATAAGTTGGATGCTTGGAGTGTGGATGCATGACATGAAGCTCATTTGTTTATGAAGTTATTTTATCCTCTCCATACTTAACATATTTTTGGGAGATGATCATGTAACTTTAATTTCTTTAATCCTTTCACAAATTTTGAAATGTGTAATAACTTTAACTCATTTTGGTACTTATGTATTTGGGTATGGGTAACTTTTGGTGAGAGACACGTGGAATTTGACTTGGGTATGTACTATTGACTTGACTTTTTCAAAGGTGATGTGTATGACTTTTTTTAATTATCCGATGTGGAATTTATATGTATTTTGATTATTAAAAATGAGAGCGTGACAAAGGCAACCCAACATCTCGTGATGTTTGAACATGAGCACCACGTGTCCCATTTATGACTATATTGTAATATGGCGCGAGCGTTCAACCATCATGTTAGATCACTCATTTACAAGAGTTTTCAAGACTAAGTGTATAAATTCTAAATGAATTCTATGATGAATGTATAATTGTAAAAGGAGTTGGAATACAAATGTCAGGTGAAATATGCAAATGTAAGAAAAGTTAGATACTTCCACAATTTGTTTCCTTGTTGTTTTTGCTTGCTACAACTTTACATGTTAGTGTTCCTCTAATTTGGAGGTTAGATTGATGGCTAACTAGACCAGTCTAGTAAGATATATACTTGATCGGACCTACACATGGCAAAGGAGTGGGAGTGCCAATAAGTGACCAGCTCACCGTCCAAAGGGGTCCCAAGCATATAAGGGCTCTCTTGCATAGACTTAAATCCCTACGATAATAAGTATAGAAGTGTTAGTTCTATGCAAATTACTATTCCTAAAAGAGCTTAAGATAGCTAAGGCCATTGGACACTTTAGATGCCTACCCAATTCCCATTCCTAAGTTCAAAGGACCAAGTCCTAATGGAGTTTTACCTCTATTGTCCATATACATAAACTCCACAACACGTCTACACGTCTAGAGGTAGGTGGCTCTTTTTAATCATTTTCTTAAGTTTTTTCTACACTATTTATCTTCAAATTAAGTGACTTATGAATCGGAGAGGTGTGTGTTGGCACTACACTAGTAATTCTTACTTGAAAGTTACAAGGCCGCTCCAAACTGTGTGACGCCTTCATGGAAAGCACCGTTGTCACACCCTGATTTTCATAAACATAAATACATATTTTCCACGTGGAAGTCAATGCCATCCATAGTCAAAATCAAACACAACCCGATAGTCAAATGGAAGTTAAAGAGTCTAACGTACCAATTATGATTATATGAGCCTTAAAGTATACAATTTCACAACTAAAAGCAATGAATTACAAGTTAATGGTTCATCTTTTCCAAAATACTACTAATCCAAGATGATCTCCTAACTAGTCCAATGAGCTTTCAAAAAAATGAAGTCATGCATGCTCTCCCACATACCAAGCCATGATCATCCATGTTGTGTACCTAGAAATTAATAGGGTGAGCTCACTAGCCTAGTAGAAAAACATCTATCGATTCTAAATGGAAATGAGATGCTCATGAGTACAACAAGAAGATAAAAGCATATAAGAAGGTCAAGAAGATCAACGACAAGCGATAAGAATGATATAAAGGTCCATTGTCATCAAACTAGGTCAATTACCACTCCGCCGTATCCGATACGTACCGGACACACCATATGTGTCCTAAATGTTTACCATATGCATCTCATTCTTTTAAAACATTAGGTTATACTCCAGGCATGCCATATAGACCCCTTGTCACTCCGAGCAAACAATAAAGGCCCCATGTCACCCCGGGCATACCCTATAGGGCCCCGTGTCACTCCGCGTACACCCTATCGGGCCTCGTGTCATCATTACCACATTCTAAACTTCATTTCATGCTCATTAATATCGTTTCGGTGTCCATGTGTCTCGTCATCTTAATTTCATATGTTGGTTTCACGCCAACCTCGTGTTTCGTGTCACCCGAGCGTGTCCATAAAGGTAATTTCGACCCGAGTGTCAAGGATGTCAAAGTGACCCTTCCGGACCCTAATATGTGACCAATAACTTACACAAACGAGACACAATAAACAGATCATGATTCAAGAAATTTTTTCAAAAAGTAGGTGTCCTATCAATAGGAGGTTAGGTCCTATTGATAGGACGCAGATCAGATTGGCCATTATTGAAGCATCAGAGAGTCCTATTGATAAGAGGTAAAGTCCTATTGATAGGGCGTCAGAGGCTCCTATCGATAGGACAGCCATCAGATTGGCCAAAACGAAAGGGCAAACGCTCCTATCGATAGGGGATGAAGTTCTATCGATAGGCAGTACGAGATCCAAAAAATTTCAAGTAAAAGGGTGATCAATGGGGCTTCTTTTTGGGCATTTTCTTGGTTCCAAATGGACATGTTAAGATGCAATAGAGGTTCAAACAATATGGTAACACAACATATCACCAATTTACAAGATTTGAGAGTTCTCCCCAAATTCAAAGCAACCAAACAAGGCATGAATAGGATGATCATCCAGATAGGACCAAATTCAAGAGGGGAAGCATGGATTGAACTACATGGCCAACAAATTAGCTAGGGGTCACATGA
This sequence comes from Vaccinium myrtillus, assembly GCA_016920895.1. NCBI lineage: Eukaryota > Viridiplantae > Streptophyta > Magnoliopsida > Ericales > Ericaceae > Vaccinium > Vaccinium myrtillus. The sequence goes on along the minus strand of JADGMU010001191.1, from coordinate 22,476 downwards.
GAGAGTGACTAGAAATCATGCTTACTAGGTGATTAACCAAGATACAAGAGGAAATGGTTCAGACAAGGGATATATACCCACAAACATTCAACATTTTCCATTAAGAATTGAAGGATGATTCCCTACCTCTTGCGATGAACTTGAAACCCTAACCCAAGCTCAAAATCCAAATGAAAATCCGTCAAACACCGGTGGAAAAAGAGTACACCAATGCGTAGATCACGCGATTTTAGGAAGGTTTAATGAAGGGGTTTTGGTTGGAGACTTGTTTTGATGGAGGTTGGTGAAAGAAGTGGAGTGGAGATTCAATGGAGGAGAGAGGGAGGAGAGAAGGGCTGATTTAGAGAAGAAAGAGGGAGAGATTTTTGTTCTTCTCTCACTCACACCACACAACACTTAAAGTATACACACCACACACTTTAACAAATTACACTAAAAGCCCAAAAGTGGCTTGTGTAAACCAAAGTGGTCCCACCTCACACAATACATTATATGCTCCAACACTTAGTCATTTTATCATTTCACACAATTCCTCAAATTACCCCAATGTTATTTACAAAAAATAAATATGATTTTCCGAGTCTTTACAACCATTCCCAAAAAGTGATATACATTGAACGATTAATGGCTCAAACTGGATTCGAAGCATTTCAAGCTCAAAACAATGAATGGCACAATCCTGAAAATCAAGGGGCCAATCAGGATGTGCCCCCAATCTACCCCAATATGGGAATCTCGAGGTTAGCACTTAGCACAAAGCAATTTCTCGTGTTACAAGACATGTTTGTAATCTGACCCAAGGGATGCAAGTCTTACCACTAAATCAGGACCTTATCCAACGATTTTCCCAAACGACCACCACTTCCAACATTGCCGAATTCTAGGGCTGAAATTGTAAAAAATAGAACTTTAGGAGCTTTTGCTACAAGGTGAAATAAATGCACTGCTTAAATTTAGAATTGATCGAGGCTATAATTTGTACTAGATTGAGGTGTAATTTTTACATCTCATCGTTGTGCTCGACGAGAGGAATAAAAATATGTTAAAATATGATAAAAAATGAAAAAAAATTCTTAGTCGTCATACTATATGTTTTCTTATTACAACTTCTATGGTTTTATACTTTTTCGATTTGAAATGAAGAACATGATGTAAAAATTTGACATGAAGCTACCAAAAATACATAAAAGCAACTGAACGTATAAAATAGTAAAAATAAATAAAAATACGTCTAAGGGATCTATCACCGAAGAAAACAAAGGGATCAAGTTTTGTTTATTTCATTTGTTATTTGATATTTTGCAATTGCCTCACATATTTTTTATTTATCCTTGTATACTTACACGCTTTTCCTATCATTTTTCACTTCCTCCACGTATTATAGGAAGGTAGCAAAGAATTAAAAAAAGAAGAACAAGGGAATATGCATAAGATAAGGTCTTACTTCGTAGAGGGAGAAATAGTTATTCATATAAATTATTTGGAGAGTGAGAGAGATTTAATATTAGAAAGTACTCTAGTAAATAAAGAAAAAGTAAAATTGCCTTTGTCTTGAGAAACAAGTTATTATAGAATTCTAAAAACTTACTCAAATATAGTGGTTTAGGTATTATAGGACTAGTTCAAAAAGAAGAAAGGTATTATAAGATGTTCGAAGGTACCTTGGCAAAAACAACAATAAACCAGTTTTTTGATTTATTCGTTTTGTTTTTATTCAAATTTTTTTCGCAAGTGTTAGTTTTACGTCAAATTTTCGTGGATTATTGGTTTGTCTTGTCGAGACGAATCTAAAAAGTACTCCTTCCGTTCCTTTTCAATTGTGTAACTTCGTAATTCCAACTTATTAAGAAAGCATCATTATTACACTTTTCATATCAACTTTTGCATTCACTTTTCACTGTTGCCATTGATGGAGATAAACTTTACCCACTGACTTTTCAAAAATAATCTACTTTTAAGGGAAAAATGGGAAATGTACCAACTTTTACCGACTAACTTTTCAACATCACACGTATTTAAGAACAGTCCAAAATGGAATGGGTTATAAGAATCTACTTTTAAGGGCAAAATGGGAAATGTACCAACTTTTACCGACTAACTTTTCAACATCACACGTATTTAAGAACAGTCCAAAATGGAATGGGTTATTGACCTGGACACCCCCTGTAAGTATACGTTTTCCACCAAACACCTCCTGTAAGAAAAAAACATACGAGGACACCCCCTCTAAGTAGTAAAATTCTCCCATCCCTACCTTCTGTTAGGCCTTGTCCCCCCTACCGTTAAATTTTGGCGAAATATATCACATGATCTACCAAATATACCCCACCCATGTTCCCTCTCCTTTTCCCCCCATTCTCCCCCTTTTTTCCCCATTCACGTGAAATCTACATAAAAAAACCCTAGCCCCCCCAAAAAAAAACGTGAAACCCATATCTCTCTCTCTCTCTCACCCTCTCTCTGTTGTCTCCCTCTCTACACGTACCAAACCACAAGTCAAAGAACCATTACACAAAAACCATAATTTACAGCCCTCCCTCATCATCTCAGCAGGACATAAAAAACCCGAAAAAAAGCCATGTTGTCATTGATTATCTGAAGGACTTATAAATAGTAGTAATAATATAGTAGAACTTCTATTGTGTTGATCCTTTTGTAGTTGCATTACCAATTTCCTTATTAGTTGGCTTTGAAGTTCCCTTACCAATTTCCTTAGTAGTTGGCTGACTTGAGAAGATACCATTTACAACTCTTCCTACATGCCACCTTGGTCTATTTGGTAGTTCACTCACAGTCTTGTACTGAATTGGCCTCCCACTTCTAAATGCGCCCCTCCCTACTCCCAGTGAACTTGTACCTCTTGCCATTGCATTATATTCTGTTGTCGTTGCCCTCTCTCCACTAGCCACTGTCTTTCCTCCTCTTGTTAGTGCTCTCCCTCCTATAGTGAATGCCCTCCCTCGTCTAGTGAATGCCCTCCCTCTTGTCGCTGCAACTCCTCTTGACTGCAAAAAGTTAAAAGAACAATATTAACATTACGCAATTAAGATGCAACAGATAGGCATATTGGTAACTGTGATAGAGAACAAAAAAAAAAAAAAAACAAGTTACTTGTCATGAATTTGCATTTGCACTTGTTGCATTATCTGTTAGAGATGAATTGACCCTCCTTGGCTGCAAGAGTTATTAAGAGCAATAGGATAAGACCAAAGGGTTTCAAAATGACTTCAAATATGCATATTGCTATTAAGACCATATTGCTACAAAAGTTTCAAAAAATAACAACTTACCTATGATGAATTTGCACTTCCACTTGTTGCATTATCTCTTAGTTGTGATGAATTTCCCATTGCCCTTGTTGCAACTCCTCTTGGCTGCAAAAAGTTAAAAGAGAAAAATTATTAATATCATTCAATACCTCATATTGGTAGTGACAATACTTATACAAACAATAACTTACCTGCGATGACCTTTCCCTTTGCACTTGCAGTAAACTGTGATGCATTTCCCCGACCTCTTGCACTTGTTGCTCTCCTTGGCTGCAATGGTGACAAGTAAAAAAAAGAAGAAGCTAAAAGCTAAGTCACAACACATAGGCATATTGGCATTTACAATACTATAGTGTAAGAAGTAATAACATGTGATGGCTCTCCCTCCTCAAATTGAGTTGATACAACAGCTTTGCAAGTTCTAACATTGTGACCAATGGTTTTGCATCTACTACACCTCATTATCTCAGGCTTCTTCCTACTCCAATCCCTCTTCTTTGGGTTAGGACTGTTAGTCTCATCTTCACCTCTCCTCCTTGACTTCCTAGGTCTGCCTGTCTTCCTCCTATACGGTGGAGGCATTATGTCTTCATATTCTGTTTGCAGCCAAGTGGAATGATCTGGGACTAGGTTAATGAGATAGGCATAAGAAGCTTTGAATGTTTCTGTATGGTAGTAATAGGAAATGTAGTCCTCAGGTCTGACCCTATCCTTGATCATTGCAGCACAAACATGTGTACAAGGTATACCTGTGATATCCCATTTTGTACAAGTACAAGTCTTGATCCCAAGGTCCACAATAAATGACATCAAAGGGCTGCTTACTTCAAATTTCTATGGGGAAGCATAGATGACAGAGTAGTCCGCAAGCCACTCCTTAATAAACTCTAGCTTCTTGCAAATGTTAGGGCATATCCTGGATGGAAACTTGTCACAGAATTTGGTTCTCTCTACATACCTCTGCATGACATACATTCTAAAACCTTCCAACATTGTAAGAATTGGTTTGTCCCTCACTTCTTTAATTGTATTGTCGAAAGACTCAAATATGTTGTTGACCATTCTGCCCGTTTGTGCCATTGGACTATATTTACATCTGGCCCAATGCTCAATTGGCTCCCTCAACAACCAGTCATGAGCCTCCTTTGACATTGCCTTCAACGCCCTCATCTTTGCTTCAAATTCTGGTACTGTATAAGCACTTGCCCCCCCCCCACATGAGGTCCTTCAACTCTTTGCCTTTGAATAACTTTTGGTAGTTGGAGTACATGTGCCTGATCCAGAACCTGTGTTCCACACCAGGGAACAACAAGTCCATAGACTCTGTAAGTCCTTGCACAATAACACAAATTACAAGCATTAGAACAACCTATGAACAGCAAATGTGAACAACAAAAATGAACAAAATTTAAATATTTATTTGCCTTTTGTTTATCAGATATGAAAATCCATCCCTTGTCTGCAGGCTTTCCAATCACATCAATCAGGATGTCCAAGAACCAATGCTTGCGACCTTAGATTGTATCGTAAATGGTGTCACCCCAAGCGTAGGGCTAGGTCAGCGGTAGCATGATCACCGGTAAGACCGGGTCGAATCCACAGGGACCGAATGCACCTTGCGTGATGGTTGACTTGCTAGTGAGGTTTTTAGCCTTAAAGCGGCAAATTGATTTTGTGGTTTGATTGGTGGAATTCTCTCGACTTCGAGAACGACTCGAAGATTAAAAATAACTAATTACACTAAGGCAAAGTCTAGGGGTATTTAACGACCATGACTAGGATTAATCCATCCCCTCTTGATAACCGGCTCGGGGCATCGTTAAATGCCCCCGAACGGAAGATTTAGATTTTTAAACCTTTACTAGAAAAATGTGTTTAACAAAGTGTGGACGGCCCACTTAGATTCGGTGCGATTCGCGTTCGAAAAGATTGTGATTGTTTGAGTCGCCACCCGGATTTTAGGTCCGAACCCGAGAAACCGATAAAAATATGACTCGTTGCCCGTTGAAAAAGATTTTACTAGTCATCATGAAACCAAAGATTTCTCGGATTCGGGGGTTTGGTTACGAGAGGGGAAGGGTTTTACGGCACCCCTCTCGCCCGGTCCGTGAACCGGTCTCTACTCAACATCTTGTGGGATTTTGGAAATATTTGAAATTTGATTTGTTCACGAAAATAAGGAATCGGGGATGGGTATCACGTAAATGATAAGAAAACATAAAATGTGGATCTAAAGTGGATGCTTGTGCACATGATTTACATGAGAAATGATGATGATAACAAGTAAAATTATTACAAATATTTACAAGGAATGAGAAATTACAGGAACTATACAACAATCCCAGAAAGTGCAAACATGAGACCCAAACAAACTGTTTTACAAACTGGATCCCAGAATAGGGATTGAGCGCTCAAAGACCAAGGCTTGAGCGCTCAAACTCTTCAAACCAGTTTGAGCGCTCAAGGCTCATGGGTTGAGCGCTCAAACCAGTTCCATGCCTCTATGAAATTACACCTTTTTACAACTTCTTTGCGAGATCAATCATTTGCCAAGGATTTTCCAGGAGAAATAGGTAAGAATAAACCGATCAATCTCTTAAAGGAAGATGAAAAGAGTGTAATTTCGATGAATCAACAAGAAAATGTTTGAAAATAGAGGAAAAAGAGGGGAATCTAGGTCCTGAGTCCAATGAAAACAACTCACACACACAACTAAAATGTTAAACCAAGATCCATCATCGAATCAACAAACAACCAACAAAAACTGCCCAAGAACAGCTTGAGCGCTCAAGTGAAGAACCTTGAGCGCTTAAGCCATAATCTGGCTCTATGATTTCTGGTTTAAAATAAATGCTCGATGATTCTCAGGACTTTGAACATTTAAAACAGGAGTAATGGAAGATGATCCAGTCACTGTTTTGCATTCAAAATGAAATTTTACAAAAATATTGATCTTTGATCATCATAACATAGTTAACTAATGTTCATGCATGTGTTTTTTTGAAATAGAGATGGGCTGTTTTGAAGGTCACATGAACACTGGTAACCATTAAACAATGATCAAAGCCAAGAGATGACACAAAAGTCAGCAAAACAAACAACTCAATATTGGGCTTGAGCGCTCAACCCCTGCTGTGACTGCAGATTTTGAAACTGTTTTTAAATAACTTTTAGACCCTTGTGAGTCCAAGACAAGTACCAAGAACTTGCTTGAACTCACTGGTCTTCCTCAGAAGAACCAAAACAGTGAAGTTTTCACATTCTTTGACTACCTTTAGAAAATGATCGTGGCTTGAGCTCGGTTTCTGGCTTTGGAATGGTTAATTTCAGACGTTTTGGTTAGTATTGTGGATGGATAGGGCAATGTATGTGGATGATTGATGATCAAGGGACGAATTCTGGATTGGAAAGGTGGTTTTTGCCGATGGTTTTAATGGTGGATGAGTGGTTTTGTAGAGGGAGAGAGAGAGATGATGGTTTCTGGATGATTTCAGAGAGATGGAGTGTGAGAGTTCGTAACCCCCAAAACCAGGGGTGTTAGATGGTTTTATAGAGTGAGTGGGAGGGAAGAGAAGAGAGAGAAAGAGTGGGTTTGTATTTTAGGAGTATTTTTGGTGTATTTTTGGGGTTAGTGGAGTATAATGTACGTATAGAGATCGTAGCAGATCATCCCCAGACGCTCCCATGCAGAAGATCTCATGATTAGATACTCTGCAAGTTGCTGACTGGATCAGGGTTGAGCGCTCAAAGCCGTGGGCTTGAGCGCTCAAGGTGCTTTCCCAGGGTTGAGCGCTCAAGGCTATGGGCTTGAGCGCTCAAGGTGCTTGATGGCAAATTGCTGGCTTGGCTTGGTTCAACAGTGTTTGGGTTGGTTTGAGCTGTTTTGGTTGCTTGGGGTGGTATTTGGCTGATTTTGGTCAAGTTCAAGTCATTTTCACAAGTTCCAGGTAATCATGATTGGTTCGTTTCATCATTGGAAATGCTCGAGCGCATCTTGGGTTCAAAATTGGGGTGTCTACACAAAGATTAGGATTTTCGGTTCATTTTGCAAACGGTTGAGTTGACATTGCCCAAAGCATCCCATGTGCCAAGTGGTGAAACCCTTGGCTTCGTGGGATTAATGGGGTTAACAAACCCAACCTTTGGTACATAAAAATGAAACCCTAAACTTTGATAAACAAGAGATGTATACTAAATGAACGAGATGGATGGATTAAATCCCGAGTCAGGGAGATTTGATTACCCCATGACTGAGCCTATAAAACTACTCACACATTATGCAAGAAATAAAGCCTAGGAATTTGAAGAAAACCAAAAACATGTTTAATAACTCTAAAAATTGATTTTTAAGGTGTACCCTAAGCTTGCCTACAACATTAAACTTTGAGAAATTATCAAACACTAACTAAAAACAAGAGTTTACTAAGGAAGAAGCTAGAAAAACACAAACACTAGAAACTTGATAAAAATGCAAATAAACTAAATTACTAGAAAGATCTAAACAAGAGCAACAAGTTTAATACACGAGATAATAACGGGAGACAATCACTTACATGAGAAAAACTAGAGAGAGAAAGCTTGAAGCCTCTTCCATGGAGGAGAGAGGCGAGAGCTCCTAAACTAAAGTAGACTAAAATGAAAAATGCAAGAGAAAGAGAGAGAGGAGAGAGTATATAGTCATCTTTTACTCTCTTACAAAATATCTAAAAAGAAGAAAAAGGTGAGACTTTCCAAAAGTAGAAACTCCAAAAAGTAGCTCAAACAAGCTTCTCGGGCTACTGGGTATTGATACCTATCAATACTGGTATCAATACTGACCTTGAAAATGTTCCCCGTAATGCCTGGGTATCGATACCAAGGTAGGGGGTATCGATACCCAATGTTCTGTTCAGTTTGGGACTGCAAAGGTATTGATACCTATCAATACTGGTATCAATACTCAAGCCATTGAGGTTGCCTCTTCTTTCTTTGCCATCCCTTGTTGTGTGCTACCGGACATCTTCCAAAACACTTCCAAACATTGTGCGACCCTCGGGGGAGGTGATCCTTGGCCTCGTGCGTGCTTGTTCACTCCCGGATTCCACCGGGAGTCATTGTACGCCTTGGACACGCCTTTAGCCTTTCGGCTTAATCTTGTGCCTTCTAAACTTCCCGAGCCTTAGCCAAATATTCATTTCTTGGCTCTCGAGGCTCAATGGCGGAGTGTCATGGGGCGCTTGGCCCTTGAATTCTTGGGATGCTTCCCAAAGCGCTTCAAATGTGCCTTATGCACGTGTTTCACTTGTAACTATAAAAAACAACACTACGCGCAAATCAAACATATAAGGCACCAAAACACATGTGTGTGTGAACAAAAAGAGCTAGATAAGCCCGGATATCTACAATATTAAGGGCTTATCAACCAACTCCAGCTATCCTTCAACTCAGTTTCCACAACGGCCATTGCAATAGGGTACATCTGGTTGTTAGCATCTCTCCCGACAGCATGCATCATTTGCCCCCGATATGGACCTTTCAGAAAACAAGCATCTAGACCAATAATGGGCCTACAATAGCCTACAAAGCCTTTTGCTTGAGCATCAAACATAATGAAAATCCTTTGAAATATAAGGTTCCTATCCACCCAAGGCCTATCAACCTGAATCTTTGCACAACTCCCAGGATTCTCCCTTCTTAAAACCTCACAGTAGTCATACAACCTCTTGTATTGATCACCATGCTTCCCTTGCACTACCTCTTGAGCCTTTCTCTTAGCCCTATATATTTGCTTTTATGAAACATCCAGGCATAACTTTCTCCTCACATCATTTTTAACTGCCTCAACATTCCAATTAGGGTCATCAATAAAGTTGTTCAAATACTTGCCTGCCAACCACTCCGCGGATGCCCACCTGCTTTCATACTTCCTCCCACATGTGTGTTTGCTTTTGACGGCTTTAATTTGAAAGGTTGTTGTGTCACCAACCCTGGATGCATGAAGCCTCTACTAACATCAATATTCATCCTCTGATTCTGAGCACTTGACAGTTACCCTCTTCGATTCATTTTTTATGTATTTGAAGTCACATTCATGCTTAAGGTGGTACTCTTTCAATAATTTCGTAAAAACTCTTACATTTGGAAACAACATAAGAGGAACAAGTTTGGAATTTTTCATGTCCCTTTCCTCCAAGAACTCCGAATATTTAACCTTGGCCTTCCCCCTCCTTTTGCTCCCCTCATCATCTGATGAATCAATAGTACTAAGACTCTCAGCATTTGAGTCAGTATCACCTTCCCCTTCCTCATAGTCCCCCACTATGACACCTTTTCCCAAAACCTCCAAGCCTTTGTACTTGTTCCTCCAGTCTCCCTTGGTATGCCATGAACATCATCCCCCCAATCTCGATCATCAGATGATGAATCCCTCAACCCACTACATGCGTAGTCACTGTCAGTATCGCTATCGCTACCCCTATCACTGTCAGACCCACATGGTTCGTCATTCCCAAGGTCCTCATCTTCTTGTTCATCTTCATCTTCATGACCCAAAAAATCTGGATGTGTAACATAACACTGTACTTCATCTACACCTCACAGTGAGCAAACATCTATTGCATCTCACCCTCACTTTGCACTTGAACTAACCCATCCTCCAAACTATGGCCTTGTTTTAAGTATTCAAATGTGTAACCTGGGGGACACTCTAGTTGATTAAGTACACCCACCAACTCAAAAGTATGGAAAATTACGGGGCATTCTACAATAGCCCACCTGCCCACGTACAAATCTCTTTGGATCCAATACGAATTTCCCACGAACATTGATGTGCAGGGTTATCATTTCATCCGCCATCTGCAATTATCAAAGCAAAAAACAAAGATAGAAAAATCAGTGGTCAACTTCATTGTTGTCAGTAAAGACGAGCAACTTTAAGTAAATAAATAACTGTAACTAAATTAGAAAACAAATGGACTAGACCACAATTAGAAAACAAATGTACAAAAGGGCACAAAACAAGCATGAGGGGACCACATTTTTTTACAATTTGCATGTGAATAGGTAAGTGGGCAAAGAATGTTCCATAAAGGGGCACAAGTCAATGTTTGATGTGCTCAACTTCAGTGGTATCAACTCAAATACAAAAACAATTGACATTAGGTAGGTAAAATACAAATATTTCTTGGACTATGGGGGTCAGTGCTCTGAGGGGACAACAAATATCAAATATATCAAATACAATGGGGGTCAATTGATTGCTGGAATATCAGGATACATTATTCAATGATGTTTGGTTGATTTGAAAAAGACAAAAGCAATGTTTGGTTGCTTTCAAATTCGTTTGGTTAAATTTCAAAAAGACAGGGAGCACAAATGCACAAGTAAAAGACAGTTGGGTGTGGTGAGGAATCACACGACCAACCTTTCAACTTTGGGAACCCAAAAAAGGCCCAAATTTTTAACATTTTTTCAACTGCATTTGTCCTATTGTCATGCTTAAATCCTAACTTCCAAAAAGCCCTAACTTTCTAAAGCATAAACAATGTTTCAATCAAAAACCCTAACATCGAAACCAGACCCCATAGTCAATAAAGTTGTCTTTTTCGATAAAGAATACCCTAAAGATGAGGAACACAATACAAAACCCTAACTTCGAAATTATTTCTATTCTGTGCAGGTTCGAAAAACATGGGGAACACAAACCCAGGTTCGAAAAAGAGGGAATACCTGTAAATGTTTTCGAATCAACCCAGAGCTTTTCGATCCCAGAGCTTTCCAGAGCTTTTTCGATTAGGGTTTGCAGCTTTACAGTTCCAGAATGGAGAGGGTAGAGAGAGAGAGAGAGAGAGAGAGAGAGAGAGAGAGAGAGAGAGAGATGGGAGGGGGGGGTTACGGTATCCTATACAATGTCGTTGATGTTGGTGCTAGATCGGAGAAGAAGGAGATTGAGTTAGGGTTGGTGATCGATCGGAGGAGGAGGGGTTTTTTCTCTTTTCATCGTCATCGTAGAGATAGACATGAGCCACTGATATTTTTAGTTGCAAAATGGAAATTTTTTGTTAAGTGTAACTATATATACTGGAGGGTAAAATGGTCCTTTAATCTTTCCGTTAACAGAGTTAGAGGTCCAAAAGTTTAGTTACTTAGAGGGGGGTATCGTCGTAGGTTTTTTTCTTGCAGGGGGTGTTTGGTGGAAAACGTATACTTACAGGTGGTGTCCAGGTCATTAACCCAAATGGAATACTCTCCTTTTTTTAAGGAACAGAGAATTAATCCAATAACCCAAATATTTTTTGCTTTATTAAAAAAAAAGGTTTTGACCATAATTTTTTTATTTTTTAGATTTGTCTCGTTAAACCAATAATCCACAAAAAAGCTAGTGTCAGTTTTTTACCCAAAGCACCTCGATTAGTATTATTCATCTATCTATTCCAATATATAAAGGGAGAGCACCAGTTTGGTGTCTCCCCTTTTTTGTCATTGTGTCAAGTTTTCACTTTCAAAAATGGAAAAAATTCAAAATGCCCCCCAAACTTTGACCTCAATATCAAAAATACTCCCAAACTTTCATTTTTTTTCATCCGTACTCCTAAACTTCAATTCCGTCATAAAAAATACTCCCACCGTCTGCATCCGTGAGCTCACTAACGGGAAATGCTGAGTTAGAGCTTAACGGATATCAAAAACCGTTAAGTGACCCAAAACGACGTCGTTTTTTCAAACTTTGTATCCAAAAACTATTTTTTAAAAAAATTCAAAAAATTTAAAAAATGTTTTTGAACTTTATTTTCAACAAATGTTTTTCAAAAAACTAAAAATCAAATGTTTTTTCAAAAAAATTTTAAATTGTTTTTTTTGAAAAATTGCTTTCAAAATTTAGTTTTGAAAATGTTTTTATTAACACACTTAGAAATATTTTTACAAAAATGTAATTTTGAAAAGGGAAAATTTGAAAAATGAAATTTTCAAACTTTATTTTCTACAATGCTTTTTCAAAAGATTTTTTTTTTCAAATTTATTTCAAATAAATAATTTTGAAATTTTTTTGACAAACTTATTTCAAACTATATTTTTTCAAAGTAACTGTTTTTAAAACTTTGATTTTCAAAAATACTTTTTTGTAAAAATATTTTAAAAAGAACTATTTTTTTATTCAAAATTATTTCTAAGTGTGTTAAGAAAAACATTTTCGAAAATAAATTTGAAAGCAATTTTTCAAAAAAACAGTTTTAAATTTTTTTGAAAAAACATTTGATTTTTAGAAAAAAAATTGAAATTAAAAAAAAAAAGTTTTCGGAAACAAAGTTTGAAAAAACAGGCTCAAAACGACGTAATTTTGGGCCACTTAACCTTTTTTGAGATCCGTTAAGCTCCAACTCAGCATTTTCCGTTAGTGAGCTCACGGATGCAGACGGTGTGAGTATTTTTGATGATGGAATTGAAGTTTAGGAGTACGGATGAAAAAAATGAAGGTTTGGGAGTATTTTTGATATTGAGGTTAAAGTTTGGGGGGCATTTTGAATTTTTCCCTTCAAAAATTGCCCAAATGGAAAAAATGTATTATTACATTTTGAATGGCCTTTGTTGGAGGAACCGGTAAAAACTGTAAGGGTAAGTATGTAATAACACTTCCTCAACCTCCATACAACACATGAAATTGGGGCCATGCAACTGCCGACTCTTCCAAATTCCAAACAACTGGCAGGTAGTTTCCAAATGTTTTGTCTGCCATTTGCAATTTCCATCCACCACCAATTCATAGGCCTTGTCAATTCTTCTACACCATCCATCTTCGTCCCTTTCCTCAAAATATTTTTTTATCCACAATAAGATTTTATTAAAGGGTATTTCTTTGATAAAGACATGGTATAGAGACCAATCATCCAAATAGGACACAAAATAATTCTTTAATGCTAAGAGGACAAATTAACCCCACGTTCAAAAAATGCCCCCGCTAGCCCATAAAAGTGCCTAAACCCTCAAAATCCTATGAAAGTGCCTAAATCCTCAAACCTAATGAAAGTGCCTAAACTTCCAAAACCGTGTGAAAGTGCCTAAACTTCCAAAACCGTGTGAAAGTGCCTAAACCTCCAAAACCCTATGAAATCATATGATACCCTAAGTGCCTAAACCCACTATACCCTACCTTAAAGAGCCTAAACCCCCAAAATTGAACCTACCCTCAAAATTGAAGAGAGAGAAATTAATTTATCTCATGCTATCAATTACTCCACGCAATGAGGAGAGAGAGAGAGAAAAAAAAGTGAAGTCACATCAATTGTTAATACCCACAAATCCGTTTCTCTCTCATCAATTACCACCGACAATTTCAAAATGACGAGGCTTTCTTCGAAATGACGGGGAAAAAGGTGACCTTATGTAAGTAGGGTCTTTCTTCGAAATGACGGAGGCTTTGTTTTTGTCGGCACGGTGCATAACGTGAAAAGAGTTCATTAAGGGTATTTTTGTCTAGTGTTGTCCTTGAGCCCTAAATTTTTTTCCATCAATGCATTAGAGGGATTAAAATAAGTTAACCTGGTCTAAACACCTTGTGGACGGCGAGATCCACGCGTGGCTCGGATGCCTTTTTGATGTTTTGAAATTGAAGAAGAAAAATGTGAGTCGCCACCCGGGATTTATTTAGAAAATGATTTTGGTACCCGAGAAACCGTTTTGGAAAATAAAAAATGACTCTTGTGCCGTTTTTGGAAGGGTAAATTGCTTAAAAATGGAGGTAGGGGCAATTAATGGCAAAATCATGGTGTACCTTTACTGAATTATAAAAACATGGTAAGGAGAACATATTTGCACATACATGGAAAGGCAAATAGAGGTTTACCGAAATACCCTTGACAAGATTTTGCAAACAAACACCAACCCTTCCAAAAAAACGACATTCTCTCCATCTCAAACAAAACGAAGAAATCACTGTCTGCCTCTCCCTTGTCTGGCGCTCTCTCCCTCTCCCTCCGTCTCGCTCTCTCTCTCTCACCCCCAACAGGCCCGATATCTCTCTCCCCGTCTCTCGGTCTGCTAGCATTACGGTGAGGTGAAGCACAGACAAAGTTTGGGGATTTTCAAACGATAGACGAGCGTCGAAGGTTGTCCTATTCCAACTTCGACTAAGGTCTCTCTCTCTCTCTCTCTCTCTCTCGAGACTATTTGATTAATGTGGACGGATTGCCTTGAAAAAACCTAGGGTTTTGAGTTGTTTAATGTGGTTATACTTTGAGATTATTATTAGCCCTGCAATTAGTTGTAGATATTTTTTGTGAAGTTCTACGGCACTGTCAATCCATTTAGGGTCCATTTATGGGGGAATTTTTGACGCTTTTGGAGAGATGTTGCACGTCCTCACCAGAGCCTTGCTGGTATTGGAATTTTTGCATTGTTCATCTTTTCATGAGCAATTGAAGGACTCAGTTTTATTTGTTAATGGAGAAGTTAAGGTTTGGACCAATGAAGAAGTTTATTCTGAAATGGCTAGGGATGGTCTTCTTCCAAACATTGGGGTAACTGTCTGTGCTAGGGTGTAAACTGACTTAATAATAGGAGGGTGTAAAAAATCTGTGCTAGGGTGAATTATCACTTGATATGAATAGTCCAATGTCATATAGCCTTTGTCCCATTTAGTAATAGATCAATTTTCGAGGGAGAAAACTTAAATTTGCGCTTGTATTGGGTATAAGTCTGTGTACATCGCATGCGAGCTACTCACTAGTTTGTTTTTTATAAGATAGTGCCAAATGTAGTACATCTCTGTGCTCTTTCACCGGTAAGAGTACACTTTTAGGAATGGTCGAAAGCACTTTTATCGTCGATTCATTGGGCGGAAAATAGAAGAAAATTTTGTTCTAAAGCAATTGTTGAAAATAGAGTAATATTGTCAAACTATTATGAACAAGTGATTTGGAAGAAAAATGCAAGAAAATATACGAGTAGTAATAATACTCCTACTAAAGAAAGTAGTGCATGGTTGTGTGTAAGGTAACTCAAGAGTGGTTGGTTACCCACTAAAGCTAGTATATTTTTTTTGGTAGCTGAATGAAGTTGAACCTTAACGATATCATGTTCTTTAATGTTTTTTGACATAGGTGCGAGTAAGGGGATAGTGGATTTGCATAACTCAAGAGTGGTTAGTGTTAAATATTTTGTAGAATCTCTATGGGATAGTATATTTTTTTTAGGTCTATGTTATCTAGTTACCTCCTTGGTGGTTCTTGATGTGAGTCTTTTTTGTTAACTATCATATTGTAAAAGTTTAATCCATCTTAAGTGCATGTGTTGTTGTGTTCTAAAAGTTTAATCCTTTGGTTGTAGGTAATGATGCCATTTTCTAAGGCAAACGCTCGGAGAGATGTAGTACAACCAGAACGATTGTCAGAAAATGAAAACCCCGTACCCGATGAGGCAGGCCCTTCACAAAATGCCGTAGAATTGGACCCCGACGAACGTCCACAAAAGCGTCCACGAAATTCCGAACCCGATGGAGAGTCTTCCGATGAGGACTATAAGGACAATGGTTTTCCTATTTTTATGTGAGTACATAAACAAATTTTAACTCCCATATGGTAATGGATAATTAGTATAGCATAATTGGATATTTCTAATTCCCAACTTTTTGTTTAATGTAGGAAGGATTTCGGATGGGGTTTGAAGGAATCCTTGGGGGAACTAGAATATTTGAAGCTCTTCCCTCGTCCGAAAGTGGTAATCATGATTGTTATTATTTCAATGTTCACATCAGTCTTGTTTAGCTTTTGTTTGAATGTTAGGTAACTAACTATTTGTCCTTTGTCTAAATAGTTGATGTACAGGGCTCGGGAAGTTTGGCAAGATAAAAAACCGAATTGGAAAAAAATTTATGGCAAAAAGGCAGCCGAAGAGCGACAAAAATTTCCCCCTCGTCCGAGGAAGATGAAGACGGACACTAAACAAGTGCAGGTACGAAAACTTGGCAACTCTTTCATACGTGTTTTGTAGTCCCCTATTGCCCTTGCTGTGATTGGTGACACTACTTTTTTTTTATTGTTACAGACAAAGTTTAGGACTCGTTGTTCTCCAAAACAGCTTGTGGAGTTGAATTCCCAATTGACGCAATCACAAAGGAAGGCATTGAAGAAGTGTAATCCATTCCATAACCTTCTATTGTTGAAATGTGCAACTCTGCATAGAGATTTTATCATGAAGTTGGCCGACCGCTTTAATCCCGACAACCGAAGCTTGGAATTTAAAAATGGTCGTGTGTGCCATATAACGCAGGAAGATGTCGCGAGGGTTTCGGGATTGCCGATTGGAGATATACCTGTGCCGATTGTGTGCGAAGGGTTGCACAGAGACAAGATGAATGCATATTTTGAGGAATTTAAAGGTATAAAATTGAGCGCGTTGCGAGATGTATTGTTGAAGAAGAAATGTGATGACAAATTCCAAAGGGCATACATGTTGTTTGGTTTGGGATGTTTCTTGTGTCCCACACAAAAGGATGTTGTTGGTAGTCGGTTGTTTCCGGGTGTGGTCACGGACGAAATGGAGAAGATAAAGAGGTACAAGTGGCCTGAATTTGTCCTCAATTGGTTGGTAGAAGAAATAAGAAATTATAAGATAAGAGCAGCGAAAGGCCCTTCTTCTAGTGCCCAAGGTGTTGGTGGAGCTTTGTTTATATTGATGGTGTGTAAATTTTTTTTGTGCCTTAATTATTTGTAAGTTTATTGATTTCAATATTTTGTCGTGAAAGATAATGTCATTTCTACTCACTATGCAGATAATATACTTTCATAATTTTCCGATGAATGTTGAGATTGGGAGTGAAGAAAGTGACCTTCCCATTGCCTTATGGACAAAGGAGTTCATTGATGACCGAATAAGTGTTGAGCCGGAGGACAAACCTACGAAGGAGTCTCCGTGTACTCTCAGTTTCCCCCCCATAACATGAAGAATGAGGTGATGTATCTCTGAGTTGGTGTATCGGTTGTAATTATTTATTCTTCCTATAAAGTGCGATTTTCTTTTCCATCACACAAATCTTACTTAAAATAATGTACCATTTATAGGCACCTATTAAAGCATACCATGATGAGATACATGCTTTCTTAAAACGTTTAAAGAACTTGCGTAAATGGGATGATGACTTATCTATGCTGCGGGATGTTGAAGTTCGGATCCCTGAAGGTTGTGAGAGATTGTTTTGCAAGGAAGACGGTCCCTCCATTCATAATCAGGTATGGTACAAAAACATCCCCCATAGTAAATATAAAGTCTTAACTTACTTTGAATAATACCCTCACTCGTATGTGCCCGATTGGGTTTGACCAGCTTAAGAAAATAAAATTCTTATGCATTTACTTATGTATCTGTTATTTTGTAGGCCCCTAACGAACCCGATGTCTTCGATGGCAACTACGAAAGTCCCCGTGATAAAGATGTCAGTCCCAAAGAAGGTCAACTTGATGAAACGGCGGTATGTTACAAACTTATATAGTTTTATTGTCCTACTTCCTTTCACATCGGTTTAGAACTTCCCCTTAAAAAGATTACAGAATGACCTTAAAATCTGGTTCTGCAATACCATTTGTTGTATGAATGACCTTTCACAATGTTCAGTGAGTTGATTTTGATTTGCAGGAAATGCCATTTAACGACGGAGGAGAAAAAGGTGATAATGAAGTCACCCCTATACAAGGCGATGTTGAAGCACAAACTCCGGGTGAAAAACAAGTGAAACTTTACCGTAGACGTGCAAAGGGGGATGCGTCTACTGAGCCTACAGGGAGACGAGGCTTTCGGGAAACGAGACAGAGTAAATCAACTGCAGCTCCTTACCTTGCAGCCCCACCCTTCAAAGTACAAAAGATGACACATGAGCAGAAGAAGATTGTGGACTTTCTAATTCGCCAGCCGAAGAAAGACGGACCTACTAGTGCTGAGTAAGGACTCCACCTTTATGCTTGTTATTGAGGTTAACTAGTTACTTAAAAAAAAAATATCTTCACACATGTTGGTAACAAACTTATTTGATGTAGTGAGACATGTATAAAAATTGTGGGTGCGAAATGGCCGTTGACTTTCTACGATGTGCACCGCTCGTTCAGGCCAAGGGGCCTTGTGTCAAAGCTTGTAAGTTACCGAATTCTCATTAAAATTTGGTACTATTAATGGTTCAATTATGCATAATGAAACCATTCAAACCACCAACAGGTTATCCATACTGTAAGGGACTTGATCATGATGGATGAACTTCAGCAGAAGGCAGAAGGAAAGTTGCATCCGAACCGCCACATTTTCCATCCTGATTTCGTGGTACGTTTTTTGGTCCTTACTTGCAACATAACATGCAACTTGGCCTACCGGGAGAAAACAATTTCAAATATTTTCAACTTGAGTTGCAGATAAATCTTGGTAAGGCCACTGATTCGAAGTTTAATGCGTATATGAGGGATGCATGTGATGTGAAAAAAGTTCATTATGACGTACGAAAATGCAGCACGGTACGTTACCTCGGCCTCACATTTCAGCTTGTCCATTTTAGTATTTGGAAAATCTTGTCCTACTGACTCATAATTTCCTCGATGGTTTATTTTGCAGCTTATTCTACCTGTACTGTTCGGAGATGGTGAGACTGGTCACTGGTTTTGTGTAGCGATAAACCTTGTTGATTTGCGGGTAGAGGTTTTGGACTCAATGCAGCCGGCTGACCTAACAGATCGTACATCCACAGTCAAAAGAATTGTAATATAACCCCCCCATCCATAAACCTTATTTGAATATTATCTTTTCATTTCTGTACCATTTATTACATAATCTTTGTCTATCTCTTAACTTGTTGCCTTTAACGGTTGTAGTGGAATAACTTGTTCACACTACTCAACCATGGTCAAGGGGTGGCAAGGCATACTGCGGACGAGTTTGAAATTGTATATCCAAAGGTTCCACAGCAAGACAACGGGTGAGTGAACGTTAGAATAATGAACTTTTTTTACAAATCCAGACTTGCCTCCGAAATCGCTACCTAATTTGTCTATTATATGGTTTCTTTTTCTTATTACATGCTTAGCCATGACTGTGGCATTTATCTCATCAAATTCATGGAGTTATGGAAGGGACGAATGGTCTCTGCAGAATTGGAGAGTGATAGTATGAATAATATTAGGAGAAGGATATTGAATTCACTCTTTATGGATGAGAGGAATGAACAACGGGACTCTGTATTGGCTACAATTAACAACTGATGATCACCTCAGAAATTAGTTACTTACCAGAGGTAATCTTCAACTGCATCTAAATTTCTTGTTTGGTTAATTTTTTGCATCTTTCCTTTCTTGCTCTGAGCCAAGTTGAGATGTTGTATCCGGGTTCACTTGTACTTGTAAATAATCCTTTCGTGCATCTTTCCTTTCTTGCTCTTTCCTTTTTTGCATCTTTCCTCTTCTCATGCACTGTATGGAGTATAGATACTTGTTGATGAGAGTTGTATCCGGGTTCACTTGTACTTGTAAATAATCCTTTCGTGCAATTCTTGTGTATCCTGATGAGATTGTAACTCAGAAAAATTGGAGATTTATAGTAAATGGCTACGAAATTGGGTTATACTGTAATGGAATTTCTTAGGAACTTGAGATGCACACCAAGGTTCACATACGAGTCGCCATGGTTATACTATAGTGGCTTGAGATCCTGCCCCACCTGAGCAGTAGTGTCTATTACGTGATCTTAATATTGGTAGAGGGATGACACCTGTTTAAGTAGTGCCATTGTGCAAACTTCAGTGGGGCCCTCAATCAAGAGTTCATTTGTTTGCAACCTTCTCGGCAACATGCATTTGTCTTTTCCATCTTATTTTAACATGCATGAAAAATGTAATTAATGACTAACTTGCTTTATATTTGTTGCAGGGGCAAGAGTCACATGCTGCTCAAAGTTTAACACAAGTGAATAGCATTAAGAGGCAGATTTTTGTATGTAAAAACAAGTGTCTAATTATTGGATGAGTGATTTTTGTTTCATCCATGTTATTGTGGGCCTTGTGCCAATGACTGTTTTTAGTTTCATCTAACTGACTTTTGTTTCCAACATTTAGTATGGCCATAGTTGTGTGACTGACTTTTGTTTCACCCCAGTTAGTTTGGCCTTCGGTGGGTGGATGACTTTTTGTTTCACCCTCCCAAATCCGGTGCATATATTTTGTTTTTTTAGAAACTTATTGCACAACATTCCACTTGATGTAATTACACTCCTTGCAATGTAATGACGGTCTATTTGGCTTATGCAATGACTAATCTATTTGGCTTATGCAATGATGTGAATACTTTGTCATTTGCCACTATTTTCAATCTCTCGGGGGCTATGCCATCTCGCGTGGGACAACCCCGTTTTTACAAACTTCCATACACGCCTTCAATGTTGAAACTTGTGATATTTAAGTAGGGGGTTTTTTCAAATACCTTAAAATACCACAACACAAAATCTCTCTTACTAAAATTGGATCGATGCACACAACCCCGCCTTAAAACAACCCTTCATACATATTTAAGTAGGGGTTTTTTCTCGCGCCACAACACAATCTCACTTACTACGATGCACACCCCGGCCTTAAGAATCGTTCATGGGATCCTAGTTTCAAAATCAAACATGATCAAATTATTATTGTAGTTCGGTTCATCCAAATGATGTGAAGAATAACGTAGTCACCTTCAACTCAAGCATAGTTCCACGTAGTGGATCGCACACACATGATTTTACCAACGCAACAACCTGAACGACAATGACAACATAGTCAATCTTTTACGATTTTATCATTAAAAAATGAATAACATATATAAACATCGTACAACGACTTACGAGTTTGAGCCGATGCAAATTAGGCATTTGATTGTCAGTCGCCAAGTTTGTGTATGCCGGCTCAAACATGTATCCACCATGCACGACAGCTAACCAAGCGTTGTTTTCAACGAATGCGTTGTCCTCACTTGGAACAGTAATGGCTCTATGTATTGCTTCTTGTGTGTTCATTTCCAACACACCCTCTCCATCCTCTCTTTTTTCCAATGCCAACTGCACTAGACCAGCCGACCCTGGAATTAAATGCCTACGTGGAATTAAATGCCTACGTTTTTGTGGACCGTCAGAAGTGGTTGAAGCGATGCCCTTTCCTTTCCATTTAGGGTCGTCTCTGTTCATTTCTTTCTTCGCTTAAACCAACTTTGAAAATGAGTTATCCAACCAACAAACAATGGTACCTCCTTCAATTATTTATAGTGTCCAAGTGCAATGGCATTTATTTACCAGGGCAATGATTTCCAATTATTTTTATATTTAGAAAGGTGTATGGTCAACGTCAAATATATTCTCTCCACCTTGCACCGTTCATAAGTTTGGATTGCACCTTTTGTTGAATGTCGTTGTACCCTACACAAGCGTTATTGCACCCGAAAAACTCTTCCCCTTTGAAGTGACTTGACGACACACTGCAACCCCGTTTGGACCTGCTACGGTGCAATTAATTTTCTGAAGGGTGCAATTATTGTTTCTGAGTTGTGCAACCACATTACATGAAACGTGCAACCTTGAATCAGGAAGCGTGCAATCAGGAGAATATATTCCCCTGCAGTGGACCTGACCACAATATATTCTCCCGTTTGAACCTACTAGGGTGCAATGAGTTTTCTGAAGCGTGCAATAAAGTTTCATGAATGGTACAACTTAAATGAGGAAAAGTGCAATCGGGAGAATATATTCCCCTGCAGTGTGACTTGACCACACACTGCAATCCCGTTTGAACCTACTAGGGTGCAATGCGTTTTCTGAAGGGTGCAATAAAGTTTCATGAATGGTGCAACTTAAATGAGGAAAAGTGCAATCGGGAGAATATATTCCCCTGCAGTGTGACTTGACCACACACTGCAATCCCGTTTGAACCTACTAGGGTGCAATGCGTTTTCTGAAGGGTGCAATAAAGTTTCATGAATGGTGCAACTTAAATGAGGAAAAGTGCAATCGGGAGAATATATTCCCCTGCAGTGTGACTTGACCACACACCGCAATCCCGCTTCAACCTACTAGGTGCAATGCTTTTAAAGGGTGCAATAAAAGTTCATGAATGGTACAACTTAAATGAGGAAAAGTGCAAAGAATATATTCCCCTGCATGAATGGTCACGTTTTAACCTACTAGGGTGCAATGCGTTTTCAAGCGTGCAATAAAATTTCATGAATGGTACAACTTAAATGAG
>JADGMU010001190.1:0-10795 GCA_016920895.1 Vaccinium myrtillus | reverse complement strand
GATCATCACTCAATTTCAAAGCCTAATATCCCAACATAAGATAATGCAGAATTTTTCAGTCTAGGACCCGAATAATGAAAATAAAGATCAAAACATAAATGAAAAAGACCCACCAAATATTAACTCAAAATGGGAAAAGATCAATAGCTGGTAGCTTCTTCATGGCATATTATCAAAGACAATGAAAATATACATCTATTCTAGCATAGAAAGGGACTAGACTGAAGAACTCTATTCTATCCATCTTTGGTGTGAACAATTTTATAAAGCTGTGTCACAAAAGTCATTTCCACTATTGTCCAAAAAAGTTTTTAGTGCTTTTTTGACATTGGGGCCGTTGGGCTAGGTAACTGCTTGGGTAAAATTGTAAAGTCACTCCCACTCCAACAGTCCAACTGCCATACCCCACGTCTCCTTCAAATTCACTGCATATCCCAAAAATAATTCTCTTTCTTAACTTTCCTCTTCTCTGTTTAACAATCAGCCAATCAGGTATGGCATCTAACCAGCTCATATCTCTTTTTGCAAACTGGAACTCCACCATAAATACTGTGTGTGCGCCTGTGTGTGTATCTTTCTACATTGCACACTGACCTATCAGTCTCATCCTCTCAAATGCCGTAGGGCTGTGGTGAATGGACTGCGAAAACGAGGCAAGAGAGGAACAGCACAAACTACATGCGTCAGTCCAAGAGGTCTTTCACTTTTTTATCATCTTCCTTTATTTACGTCACATGCTCTCAGCTTCTTCTTTTTTTCCTATTTCTTATCTTGGTTTTTCCTTCTATTGTTAACGATGTTCAGGTATAATTCAGATTCATTACAAAATAATTACATTACTAACCTTTGTATGGTAAATTAGCATTGCCATGTTTTAAAAAACATTAAGATTGAGTTGCTTTAAGATAATTGAATATTTGAATTGTTTTTCCGTATGTAAATAGGAATTATCTTTCTTCATTTTAATCAATTTAACTATAGGGGATAGATGTAGCCGTAACTACTCTTTGGACAAAAGATATGTACATAGGACTTACGAGCCCATAGAACTTTCAAGGACAGTAACGATTAGCTGATTGCAGCATGATTTCAGTAATAGGACAAGATTGGCTGAAGACTGCAGTCATGACCAAAAACGTATGACAAAGGTACTGCAAAAGTATTAGGCATTCTATTGCCTACACTCACTGGCGGCTCTACAGCCTTAAGGAGGTGGTCACATGAACACCCTTGGAAAAATATATATATATATTTAGGACACATGTAGAAATTTTGGTTTGGCAATTTCTTGAACACCCAATCCTAATAGTCTTGAACACCCCACTCAAAAATAATTGGACACCTAACCCAAAAAAATTGAACACTACGTCCACAATCCCAACACATAGGCGGCTCCACAGCTTAGGCTAGGTGTTGAATTGAACACCCTAAAAAATAAACTTTTTTCATTATACATATAGTAATTTTCACACTTATTCAATATTATGAACACCCACCAATCAAGATAACGGAAAAAATTAGAAAAATAAACTTTTTCATTATACATATAGTAATTCATGATTGAACACCTAATACATAAGCCCAAAACATTGTACACCCTATTAATGGAAAAAAAATAGAAAAATATAGAGAACTTAATGATCTATTGGTATCAATATTATTCTCTGGCTTCTCTCTGATGACAATCAACTCATATCTCCAAAAAACAAGAGTATGCATCTAGGGTTGTAATCAAGCCGAGTCAAGTCGAGCTTCATGGTGATCAAGCTTGGCTTGCCAAAACCAAGGTCAGCTCGAGCTCGGAACGAGCTACAAAATCTAAGCTCGAGCTCAAGATATAACCAATCAGCTTGAGCTCAGCTCGTCCTGGCTCGGAACACGATATGGACTTGGGTGAAAGGAAATGGTTGGGCGCTCTTCTTATAAAGGAATCTGCTCTCTCATTTCTCTTGAAATTTCGATGTGGGAAAAGGAGAAGGATACGCCTTTTGCTCTTGCTCCATTTAGAAAAAAATTCTCTTGTCCCGCATCGGAAATACAAAAGATGAAGAGCCATCCACTTCTCCAAACATTAAATGTCTTGAAGGTTCATGGTAGCAGAATACATGTACTACTGACCTCGCTATATAATCTCAGCTCGCGAGCTGACTTGAGCCGAGCCTTCTCTAACTCGGGCTCGGCTCAATAGTGAAACGAGCTAAAAAGTTTGGCTCAAGCTTGTTCATTAGTGATGCGAGCCGAGCGTAGACGAGCTCATATCAAGTCGAGTCTCTGTTCATATATGCATCCAAAAAAAATGTGTGAACCTATTCGCCACTAAGATTTCCCAACAAAAGGATATTCGTATATTACTATACTTGGCTCAAAATTAAAAAATATTCAGAGAACAATTGTAACGTCTTATGTATTTTTTGGTTGCATTATTTGCATTAATCTATGAAATTTTGTGTATATGGTTGGTTAATAGAGCTAATAGAGTTAAGGTAATTTTAACACCCTCTTAAAAATTCCTGGAGCCGCTACTGCCTATAATAGGCATTAACTGAGGCAAGGATGAAATCATACGCTGTATATTGCCTATTACCTAAAGTAGAAGGCACTAAGGCAAATTGCCCGACCAGGACATACCAGTGAAGTTTTTCCCTTGCAACCATAATGACATAAATCTTCACATGTAAAATTTACCAACATACCCTGACTTTGGCAGCCATTCATAAGCCAAACAAAGTACAACATGAATGAACCAACCTAGGAATTACAAAGCCAAGGCAGCATACAATATTATCAATACATCTACCAAAACCACATACACATAACATATACATATCAGCGCACAGGATGATACTGCAACCAATTAAGCAATCAGCAACAATGACGCAATGCTATGAATGTCTTCCAGTATCTATAAATGACATGATTTGTCAACTAATAATAACAAAAGCAAGTAGAAATGCCCG
Source organism: Vaccinium myrtillus (assembly GCA_016920895.1). Classification (NCBI taxonomy): domain Eukaryota; kingdom Viridiplantae; phylum Streptophyta; class Magnoliopsida; order Ericales; family Ericaceae; genus Vaccinium; species Vaccinium myrtillus. The sequence continues at coordinate 7,838 of JADGMU010001190.1, read as the reverse complement.
TTTGGTTGTCCTGGCAATCACAGGGAAAATCCTTAAGTTATATCTTTAAGTGCCTAGACTAAAGTCAAGTAGTTGTGATAAACTGTTTTGTCTTTGTCGGGTACCATCTAAGAAGCACGGACACGTCTATAGGCCTCACATATCCGTGTCCGACACGTGTCGGTGACAGACATGACATGACACTCTCCAGACACATGTAGGACATGCTTAAATACTTGTCTAAATTTTTTCTTGTATTTCTTTTATTCAAACACATGGTCGATGCTATAGGACACGTTGGCAAGACTCTTAGAACGTGTTAAGGACACATAAAAGGTTAAAATCTAATTTTAAAACTCGGCCATAGGTGAAAATTTCAACCGATGTGTAGTTCATGTATACTTATATGCAAACTGCTAATTTATCTTCGTTGCATTGTCCTTAAATTAGATAGAAATAAAGATTTTGTCATTTATATGAATTCATCACATACCTCTATAATACATATAACTTTTATATTCGATGCATCTCCGACATGTCCGTGTCCTAATTTTTGAAGAAATAACGTGTCCGCGTGTCCGTATCGTATCGTGTCCATATCCCGTATCCGTGTCCGTGCTTCTTAGGGTAACATCAGTTAAGTCAGTTCAGTTTGTGCTACGGGTTCCCTCTAAAGGTCAGTGGTTCAAGCAAAAAAAGGAGGAGCCCTTCTTTTGACTTCCGCATGATATGCACCACATCTATTCTAATATATAAAGGGGGAGCGGCACTTTGGTGTGGACTTCTTTTGAGGCTGGCTCACAATTTTAAATTCCAAAAATATCCCTAACAAGAATGATTAATTACGTACTTAAATGATGGTAAATCCCTAATCACAATGGTAACTGCCGAATGCTTGGGGATATGTAACTGCCACGGCTTTTGCTTTTGCAGTAATCCCCCACGTCTCAATTGCAGTTTCCATTCCTTTCTGTCTTCTATTATTATTCCCGCAGGTTTTCCAGACTCCAGCCTTTTTTCCCTTTTCCTAACCTCCATGCATCTTTTCTAAACTTCATACACCCACCCTTATTCCTTCCTACAATCTCATCCTGGCATATCAACCGAGTAGGGGAGGACTGATCAAATTATGAGCATCGTTGAATTTGGGGAATGTTGGGCACTCAAGTGGGCATCTATCAAAACTTCCAATCGTTGAGACTTGCAAAATTCAATCTGGCTATATTTAGTCACCCATTTCGTGGAGAATGGAGAACATCAAATAGGCAAGAGGACTCTACTTCTTTGTAATTTTTCGTTTCCCTTTTGAAACCATATCATGAAAATTATCAATTCCCATAGAATTAATGTCACCAAGTGTGTACCAGAACCAGAAGGGAAAAAAAAATTAAAAACAAATATGATCTATTATGATTTGCCTTGCTATTTTAATCTATTCTAATATCTATTCTAATATATTAAGGCAGAACACCATTTTTCTGTTACAATATATAAAACATATAAATGGAATATGTCGTCGTATCAATCTTTTTTATCCCTAAACTGTCCAACTAAATTACCTTTAATCGCTTTTCAAATTTGTTAAATTGGGTTGTCATTATATGTTTGGATTAAGCAGAGAGTGAGATAGGAGGGGGGAGAGGGATAAGACGGGTCACTATATTAAGAACCCATATTTGTCTATACAATGCATACATATGGAAAAAGTACGAATAGCTTATTTGATGTGATATTTATTATGTAGTATTGTAGTTTATTTGTCAATAATTTAATGAACGCTGCTACACGCACAGCAACTCTTGCACAACAAAGACCAAAATGACGCTGATTTAAGAAAAAAAAACCCAGAATTTCCCCAAAATCTGAAAACTCCGTTCCCCTTTCGTTTGAATACAGAAGACAGAGGAAGGTGAGAAGAAGATGATGAAGATCGCCGGTCGGGCGACGACCACCACCACCACCATTGCATACCACACCGACGAAGAAGAAGCTTCAGTTCCGGCGAGGAGGAGGCCTCCTTCAACTCCGACGAGCTTCGAATCACGCGGACGAGGTTCGAACCATACACAATGAAGGTTTCTCTATCTCCCTCCCTCCCTCTCTCTCTCGGGCTTCTTCGTCGTTGTCTTCTTCTCATCTTGAAAGGGGAACAGGGTTTTCAGATTTTGGGGGAATTTTGGGGGTTTTTTTTTAACGAGAAAACGGTGTCGTTTTGCTCCTTGCTGTGTGTAGCATTGCTATGTGAGTAGCATTTTCGTAATTTAATTGACATGGCTAAATAATTATGTCTAACAGCATAACAAAAAGTTGAAGAAATAAGAAGGAAGCTATTGTCCATATTTTTTTTTTTAAAATTAAACTTGCACACGCATCGCGTGTGCCTCAGCCTCTAGTTACAATCTAAGCGCTGGCAATTGATCTTTCTAGGTCCTTTGTGGTTTCATTTTCAAGAACTTGTGTTCAACTCGAAAATTCTCAATATGCATTATGGTTAATATGTTAATGATACAGATCTTTTCTTGGTTGGTGTTGTTCCTGATGGACCATACTTCTTGAAAGGGCGATATACTTTTTGAGGAAATACTTTCAAAATCGCCCTTTGCCTTGTTATTTTCTTGCTGTTTCGATAAGCAAATTACAGATGAGATCTGCAACTAAACAAATACTAAGATGTGTTCCTCAAATGCAAAGAAGAACACGCCAGGAGTATATGGGTCCAGCCCCAATTTAAGTGGCTCATATACGAATTCCAACATCTTCAATTACTTTACTCTGAAATTAAATAGTTCAATTCAAGCAACCAAATGAGAGCCTTGTCATAACAAATGATTATCTCCTTCAAGAATTAGCATAAAACTTGCATCACAAAGTACTTCCAAAAGTAAATAGCTATTCGCGCTACGTAATGCATAGAATAAAACAATGCAATGCTAATATCTTGACTGAATGTGCAATCATATCAAAGGTGAGACGAACTGACAATTTGGACATCTTGATCGTCAAGTGAGATTGGGGAAGAATCTGGAAGCCTGACTTCTCTCAACTGGACTTGAGCTCGGTCGGATGGTTTTGGAGGCTGCCCAAAAGTGAAAAAAGATCCAAGTATTTAAATTAAGCAACTGTTACAATTATTCGGATTTTGCAATGTGGCAAAAAATCGAACAATAAATCTTCACACGATTAAACATAATACCACTTCTCTTTCAAGTAATTGGCAATGTAATCACAGACCTTTAATGGTTAGCACCCAAAATCATAATCCAATCCTGAATCCGTCCCAGCAACCAAACTTTTTCAAAAAGCTCATCTTTTTCATACTCTATTGAAGTTGAGCCAATATGTTTTCTATAATTCCCAAAAAGATTAAGATATTATTTTGAACAAATCATTAAAGTTGAGCAAATTGGACCAATCTTTTCAACAAATCTTTAAGATTTTAAGATATCACAACGATTGTAATTTGTTCACTCTAATAAAGTTGAGCCAATTGGGTTCTATTATAATGTTGCCCATCATTCCAAACACCTAACAATTAGCAAGATAGTCACATAACTTTAGGTTAGCACCCTAACTCATAATCCTGGATCCGTCCCAGCATCCAAACCTTTTTCTAAAAGCTGTCTTTTTTTTCATGCTATAGTAAACTTGAGCCAACATGGTTTTCAATAATTCGGGAAAGTTTTAATGCATACTTCAACGCAAAGTATCCACGTCGGGTTCTGAAAAAATGTATCGTGTATATATGTTTAAATCTATACATATAAATAGAGAGAGAGAGAAGGGGGGTGATACCGGGTAAGAGAGAAGGGATTGGAGAGAGGGGAGAGAATGGCGAATGCAGTGAATGAGCTCGATCCTTTGGGAAGGCGTTGGAGGGGTTGGGCCCAGGAGGGACGACTCGATTGTGGAGAGGAGTTGCTTCGGAGACACCATTGTGTATTACTGATGGTGGTGTCTGAAACCCTAGAATGGAATCGAGCAACCTGGTTTGTTGTCAGTAGATAGAGAGGAGAGTGTGAAGGCGGGAAATACCCTAATTGACGACGAGTGTTTCGTTTCAGAGAGGCCCGCGCCTCGACCGTGGGGTTTTGGGGAGGATTTACGCTACTACAGTGAGAATTAATTGAATTTATGATATGAAAACTTCGTTCGGGTAAATTCCACTTTCAACCCTTCAACTTTTACTTACCTCCTATCTTCGCCACTGGTTTTCTCATTTTGTCCATCCCGCAAAACGATGACCTAAAAATAATAAGTCTTTTAATAATAAAAAAAACAAATTTTTATAAATCAAAAGTACACATTGAGAAAATTTTGTATTGTTTTTAAGTCTTTGTTTTGCGAACTGAACAAAAATTTGAGAACGAAGGGATGAAATCGAGATTATGAGATTACAAAGATCAGTACATCAAATAATAGGAAAACAAAATTCAAAAAAAAAAAAACATGTTACTTTGTTCTTTTCTTAACTCATAAAATTTATCTCCAAAATTTTTAATTGTTTTGTCGTTTGTGTTTTTTCGTCTTTATTGATTTTTTAGATAATTATTTATTATTATTTTTACCTCTCTTTTTTTTTTGTATGACTTAGGGCATCCTTATCAGTCTCAGCAAAAAAAACACAAAATTTAACCTCAAAAACACCTTTTATAAATTAGCAAGTCACTTATCCAAAAAATCACAAAATCAGGCTCTCTATCCAAACTTTACTATCCCCCTCAAGTTTGAAAAAAAAAAACGTTTTGTTAAAATATTACTCTCCCCGACTGGAGAGTTGTGCATTCTTGTCCACCTAGGTACGGAATGTGGGGGTAGAATTATTAAAAATTCCGTAGCTTGTGAACAATGACTTGCTTGGAGTATTGAGTCACTGTAACAAAGTTTTAACTTTTGTAAATTGTTCATGCATTTGTTGAGGCTGGTGTGGGGAAACTTTTTGGCTTTGGCTCAACCATTTATCCCTCAGGGGACTTGCCTTCCCTGATAAGGATGCTCTTAGGTCTATTGAAAAGGTAACAAAGTTAGTTAAAATGTTTATAAATGAATTAAAGAAGAAAAAAAATACACAACTCTGTGCAACCTTTTTATCTCAATAATTATTACAAGGTATCTCCATAAATTAACCCTGGACGTCGCCGGTCTTCTGATTACTCCCAATTTCCTATTTATTGTTTAGCATCGATTACTAGTATATATTTTCAAATTAGATTATTGACGGAATAATAATGGGAACATTGTATGCACGATCATAATAACATGTGCCATCTCTCCAAAACAATTATCAACTGCCATTTTTAGTCCACTCCATTAGTGTTTTGAATCTTATGTCAACAACTAATCTGTCATCTGCTCTAATTGCACAGTTTTTTTTCACATTTTTGCTGATTAGTACTTTTACGGGCCGTTTAGATGGTGGATTAGCAATCAGAGGGCTTTGTTTATCCGATTGTTAAGGAGGCAGCCAAACAGGCCGTTAGAGAGTTTGGCACCTCTCCCATCCTCTTAGAATTCGAGGATCCTCCAATCCTATTTATAGACGACAATTAAATCTCGCGGCTAAAATTACTCTTCTTGACTTCTTGTAGTCGTCTCTCCTTGTGGATGATCTCTGGAATTCCTACTCCATTGCAACCAACCACAAAGTAATAAGTAGGGAATCAATAAAAAATACTAAGAACACCAGACATACACGGGAAACCCTAAACGGGAAAAAATCAAGCACTAAAGAAAAACATTGTACTATTACAATCGCACTTACTAGTTACTACACAATTGACTCAAGAACGGTAATCAAATCCTCGTTCAGCGTACCATGTGCTTCACTGCCAGCGTCTCGAATCCTCAAACCTTCCGATTACTTGTCTGAAAACCCATCGAAAGCAGCTCAGTAGTAGATATTGAAAGTGATTCAATCATTCAAACTTTTTAGATTAGATGAGTATTGATTGATTTAATCTCCAAGGAAAAAAGAAAAAAAAAAACTTGTTTTTCTCTCTCAAGGACTAGGTGGCTACTTACCAAAAGCCATAACATTCTGTTGCCCTGACAAATTATATTTACAGGCTATTGATAAAAACACAAATTTGGCTCGAGCTGTCTAAATCAGAAGCTCTGTATTGGTTGATTTAATCTCCAAGACATAAAGAACTAATATAAAAATAAAAAATAAAACACACACAAAGTTTTTCTCTCTCAAAGACCGCGTGGCTACTTACCAAAATCTGTAACATTTTGTTGCCTTGACACATTATATTTATAGGCCGTTGATAAAAAGCCAGATGCTGAAAAGGTCAAGTGGAGTCTTTGAATACCTCTTTGAAACACAACGCATAATGCTCGATTCCTCATTACATGACACACCAAATTCCTTCTACTTTCTATACAGACGCTCTAAAAATATAAAGAAACGAAATTACAATGTAATAAAGTGGGATGCATGTGAATGCGTATTTTCGACATGAAATTGCTAAGCAAAAGGAAGCGCGCCAATCTCCATCTTAATTACTATATTTTCTATTGGATTCAATTTCTCCATCACCGATGTCAGTTGACATATTGCTATCTATTGAATCCATTAAATTATTTCCCTTATAGAGATCGTTTAATTGAAGGGTATGTGTCACAATATCATGAAATCGTGTTATTTTTCATAGTATTAGAATTGCTTTTGCTACTCCCAGAGGAGCCAGCTCATTGAGTGCAATTGTACCAACTGCTATAGGTCCTACCCAGGGGGAAAAAACACCTGAAAGGACATGCGGTCCTAAATTTACCATGCTTGCAAGAGACACGTTGCCAATTCATTTGGCAGACGAATTAGGTTTTGGGGTTAGCGATCGATGAAGGATGGATGAGAGGTTGATTTTTGTTATAAGGAGAGATTAGCTAAAAATGAAGATTAGTTAAGAAGGGTTGTATGACTTTGTTACAGTTGAAAATAAGTAGATAAAGTTAGGATATAGTGAAATAAATAGCGAGTTTTCTAAGTTTCCCATTGTAATGAGAATACAAAAATATTTAAAGAGGTTTGAAACTTTGAATGGCACATGGTACTACGCCCACCCGAATAAGCTTATCATTGGGTGTGGGGCGAGGGGTTTCACTATGTAGGGGTCTTAACTTATCTTGCGATTAAGCAGTTCGAGTACAAATGGATAAAACAAACTGAAAAACCTTGGATGGCTTATGTTTATAGTAATTTGCTACGTATGAAATTTCAGTTCGGAAGCCACCCATCAATATATCAACCTCATACAATTAGAAAAAACAACCAAACAGGAAACGCCAGTATATACGTAAAGAATTCATGAATGGGTAAAAATACAGGAATGAACCAATCTATTATACTCGCTATATAGTTACAAGTAATCTTACACTATGATTTGAATCTTCACAATTACTATAAGATTTACTTGTCAAATCCACGTTTACCACAACAAGCCATTGACCGCAACTGCCTTGAATCCACAAATCTTCCATTTGTCTTTCAGAAATCCACTTAAGGCCTCTCTATATTGCGCATGAATTATCCCTAGAGCTCTCACAGACTAATCACAAATTGATGTAGAACAAATATGCCACTTGGAGATTGTAAATACACATCAAGAACTCACATATATAAGTCAATCTACAAAAAAAAAAATTAATAATAATAAAAAATATACTCTCCAATCTCTTGTTAGATGTTTCTAGGTCTTCTTTTCCCACTTACGAGAGATAGTACGACGCCCAGTACATTTCCCTGCCCTAACTGATAATATATTGTTGTTGTTGTGAAACGGCAAAGTTGCTTGAGCGAAATGTCTAGTGAAAGCATTCCAATGGAAGACGATGAACAAGTCACTTGATAGCTACTTGAT